>CM047581.1:974257-992130 GCA_026184515.1 Peronosclerospora sorghi | reverse complement strand
GTAAATATTTTTGCCTCACCAAACAGACTTCGAATTCTATTATATATTTAGACAAGTGTAGGTACCCGTCGTACCGACGGGGCAGGGAATAAAAACCGTCTGTCCGTCTACAAAACTTGCCCCCATGTATTTCCATGGTTAGGGTAGCGAAAACATATACTCTACTTATACTAATGTAATCACAGTCCTTGGGTAGCACGCCGTTACTGCAAGCAGTAACGCGTGCGACCACTATCATCTGTAGCCTCTAAATCTTTCTTCGTAGCCGTCTTGAGCAGTCGATGCACCTGCGCTAGGTCTTCATACAGCCCCTGTACCTGTTTGCCTGCCACAACAAAAAAGTGAGCAAATCCACGGAACATAAATCAAGTGGTATAAGCTCACCATCGACAACACTCCGGGCTTCTTGTGCGCGTCTTAACAACTTCCAGTGGTGGCGTAATGAGCGCAGCCGCCCTGCCACGTGGCAATTTCACCGCCTGCAAAATGTCGGTATGTAAAGCTGCTAAGAGCGCTATTTGTAACCGATTAAAAGAAATCGATAGTACAGTTCGACTTCGCTTAGGTACGGGATCGCGTACTTAATCGATACTCGATTCATACTTAGATCAAGATAATTTGCTTAGGTAACGGAATCGCATTCTTATTCAAAGTCATACATAGATAAAGATATTCGCTTAGGTACAGGATCATCGACGACATGGTATTCTGTTATATTTATATACTAGGGGATGGGACCCGTCGTATCGACGGGGCAGGGCATAAAAACCGTCTGTCCGTCTACAAAACTTGCCCCCCATGTATTTACAGGGTTACGGTAGCGAAAACATATACTCTCCATTATACTAATGTGGTCACAATCCTTGGGTCGCACGCCGTTACTGCAAGCAGTAACGCGTGCGACCACTATCATCTGTAGCCTCTAAATCTTTCTTCGTAGCCGTCTTGAGCAGTCTATGAACCTGCGCTAGGACTTCATACATCGCATGTACCTGTTTGCCTGCCGCAACAAAAAAGTGAGCAAATCCACGGAAGATAAATTAAATAGTATAAGCTCACCATCGACAACAATCCGGGCTCCTTGTGGCAATTTCACCGCCTGCAAAAAGTCGGTATGTAAAGCTGCTAAAAGCGATATTTTTAACTAATTGAAAGAAATGGATTGTACAGTTTGACTTTGCTTAGGTTCGGGATCGCGTACTTATCGATAATCGATTCATTCTTAGATTAAGATAATTCGCTTAGATAACGGGATCATATACTTACTAAAATTCATACATAGATGAAGATAATTCGCTTAGGTACGGTATCATCGACGACACGGTATTCTGTTATATATATAGACTAGTTTCAATCCCGATAAGGCAGTTATCGGAGAGCTAAAGCAATGCATTCAGCTTTTACCGGAAAGGTGTAGAATGGCGTAAATTGTATTGGGATGACCCGTTCCACACGGTTATTAATACACGCACGTCCAGATCCATTGGTGGTGTCTTGATTGTAGTACGACGCACTTATGACGTGCGCTCGCTCACTTTTATTTATCTCTAAATGAGTTTGTTGCATTATTGCTTGCTCATTTTTCAATGCTCGTCCATGGCTACTTTTGTTGAAGGTGCGCGAATTCCAATCAAAAACGGTCTACATTTGGATTAGGCTTACCGTGCTGTATTTTTTTGCATGCATCTGTTATGCAATGAGGCCGGTGGATGAATCCGGATCCATTTTTTAAAACTGCATTTGATACATCTATTTTCATCATACGATTTAACACCAATTTCAGCTGTAATATTATAGAAGTAGATATAGCTAAGAAAATTAGTCTTGATAATTGTAGCCCATGTAGTTTCGTCCTTTATAATTCTATTTCCACCCCAACTTTAACACTCCCCGGGCTGTAAATTTTTTTCAATAGAAAAAAATATGTTTTCGCAACTGTTGACAGTACAATTGAAATTCGATTAGGTACGGCCTCAGCAGACGGACAGACAGACGGTTTTATATTATAGAAGTAGAGCATATTTGTAAATATTTTGCCTCAGACGGACAAAAAATTGTTTTATATTATAGAAGTAGATAGATAGGGAGAGCCAACACCCCTCACATAAAAGGGAGGGGGGGGGGTGACCGTAGCAAAGGGGGGGGTGACCGCAGGCTGACCCTATATACACATGGTTGAAAATACAATTTCAAAACATGCAACCGCATTGGCTATGAATACAAGTGGATACACGAGGCAACAGTGCAAGATGCCCCTGTTTTGGCCCTAAAATTCTAAAATGCCCCTCTTCTAAAAAAATCCTAAAATTCCCCTGTTTTTGCGGTCGCTAAATTTAAGGCGACTATTTAATGAAACATTAGCTTGCCAATCATCTCTAAGTTTGAATGTCGGTATTACAGGGGTATATTAGACGTTATCTCATGTTAGAAAATATATTTGATGCTTCATCTGTAATATCGTCACATTTCTACAGTGCTATCAAAATTTCTTTAGTTAGGAGCATTACTTTACGTAATTCCATGAAAGATTATACCAGCAATGGTGGCAACAGATGCGACGGCAAATCCAATACCGACCAAGCGTGCCATTTTGTCTTAAGCAGGTGCTGCTGAATAGCCTTCGGCAACTTCTCACTCGCGACAATAGCTCCGCTTTCTTGGCAAAAGCCTAAAAACTGCAATCGATTTGCACTCAGAAAGCGCCACCAGTACACGCTTGAAGACTTGAGGATCATCCTTACTACGAACATTTGCCATGAAAATCATCACAAGTAACAACCACGATGCAATCGAAAGATACACAGCCTTATCAGTCGCGCACGCGAGATTATGCTAGAGTTTTCCAACTACTTTCTCTCTCTCTCCATGCTCTTCGCTTGGAAAACACAGTTTGAATGTGGTAGATGGTTCGAGGAATGGCGCATTTTCACTTAGTGCTTCTGTGAGAGGGAGTAAATTCACCAGCGTTGTATTAGTGCTGAGACTGCTTGTCAGGCGCTGAATTGAAATCGAGCGTCATTTAGACGCACATCTTCACCATTGGTAGTACAGTCTTGAAACATGCGGACCAATCTACTCGAGGTTCTTACGCAGTCTTTCAAATCTTTGAGAGAAGAAGATTGATTCTTCCACGCTACAGCCGAGTCAAAAGTCAGCGCCGCGTAGTCACCTCGAATGGAATCGTTGGAAATGGTAGTGTACCTCTGAATTGAACCAAGTGGATTGATAACGCGTTTGATCGTGTTGTTATTGTTCTCGTAAAACGCGCGTGTTATACTTTGAATGGTGGTTTGTGAAGTCGCTCGTTCATCATTACTTAAGCAGTGCGCTGTGTGAGCTCTTCCACATGTACAACCCTGCTGTGATCACTGAAGCCGCACCAACAAAAAATAGGAATGTCACTAGTACGCGCAGGAACCCTATGGCGTTTGCCACGAGTGTGACACAGACCGAAGAAAAACTATGGTGGCAAAGCAAGACCTCCCAGACGCTTTCAATCGTTTCGACAGTGGTGATGGCTCGAATATCCAGTACTTGCATGTCAAAATATGACTCGCTAATCAATCCAACTGCTAACTCTGCAATCAGCAAAGCGAGACGACAAACATCTGCGTAGAATATCATTCGAGTAACAAAATCACCAACATCGACCAACGATGCACGTAGCACGGCAGTGTCAATATATATCGAACTTTTCTTCATTGGCAGATTCAAATTCTTCACTTGTTGAACCTTCATTACGTGAGGCGGTGGCTAACTTGCCGAGCTCATTTTTCAAGTTGGAGTTGGTTGTTATATCTGGCAATAAATACCTGCGCTGAATAGATCTCTCTGATCTGACACGTTGGCGCTGGTTCGCCGTGAGATCGGCAACTAATTGATCTCCCAGCCTCGGCCACGGCTTAAAACCTTCTGCCACCATCTTTTGGGCAGTGTCGTGCCACCGATCGCGCATACTATTAAAAGCTGTGCAAACTTCCTGATGGGCCTGATCCAAGCTCGTCATGACTACGGTACTAGTATTTTTCATCTGCTGAGCGGTTGACTCGGCTGAGTATACGATCTCCTTTTGCAGTTGCGTGACCATCTGGAAGGAGGCATTAAATTATTTTTCTAGCGATTTCCAGCTTTCATTCACAGTGTCCAGGACGTTCGTAAAACCATCGTGCAAGCCTGCAACAAAAAAAAAGAGCCTTTTGAAGTGTCCGACCGGCTTTTTGCACAGCCTCCAGACTGGTAGTCGACGCAGAAGTCAAAGAGTCTGAAAGTTCCGACTATGCTAGTCTGCTTAAGCGGTCAATGCGGGAGGCCGACTGTTGCGCATGACCACTACCGTCGCTTTGAGACAATATTGGCGCTAGTGAACTTAGGTGATGGACAGCCACATAATTTTTTGCATCTATCGTTTTCTCGATGGAAGTCTTCACGGCATCGATACCATTCCACATCTCCAGGAGCTGCTTTTCAAGCTTATTTGTCTGATTTGATGCGCTCATTTTGCTTCCAAAGCAACTTCTGTGGTCAATTTTGCACGAACTGCCAGGATTAGCTCTCGGGAGGAAGATAGGACGTCATAATTCGGCATCGTGTCGTAAAAGTTGTCGACAAAGCAATTTATCGTCGAATTGGCTTCATTGGATGGAGCTGTTGCTTGTATCTGCTTCGTTAATGTCGATAAGAAAGCATCCGTTCCTGGCATAGCAAAAAAAGAAACGTATCAGAAGAACTTTCAGTATCTATCTTGACCAAACTCACATGTCGCCGTCGCATTCCTCTGGTCAATAAGGATCCCGTCATTAGCATTAAAGGTTTCCTGAACGCGTTCGCTATCGGCTTCGTACTATAATTTTACGCTGGCTATACATTCTAGTGAACTGCGTTCAACACAGTGCGACATGGTGTTCAACTTGTGACTGGTAGCAGCATACACTTCCCTTGACGTCGTTAAATCGTTTTGAACCTCTAAAACGTTAAGTGTCCAGGTGGTGAATATTGTTGAGACGTAGATCCCCCCAACGTAGGTGCAACAAATGAAAAGCAGTAGGAAATGAAGACGTGGGTAGTTGTCAACCCATCGCAACGACTTTGACTTGGTTTAATGAGATGGTGCGTATAGCGTCGGCAAGAAAGTGGTTTCTGCCCCTTCGTCTTTGAAATTCGCTTCTTCAGACGTTGAGCAAGATAGAGGATGCACTTTGGCGCTCGATTGAGACAGCATTTCCCAGCCACAGCACTGAGAATAAAATGGAAAAGGTATAGACCCATATCGCCCCTTTATTGATGTATGAATTGTTAAAAAAACAAACAAAAAGTTTCAAACACTTCACGCAATCTTGACTCGCCTTGTGACAAAGTTTCAGCAAGGGAGGATCAGGGGGAGAGGCAAGCTAGTCTGCGCCGTTCAGCGCCGTTGAGAGTTCAGTAAAAGTAGTGCTGGTTTATTTGCAAAATAGAAAGTGTATTATGTAAGTTTACTTAAGTAGCTACTATCCATAATAAATGCAACTTAATTCTGTAACCGCCGATATATGAATAAATGTATGCCATCCCAAACAGCCAATGGGATTCCACCATCCTGGAAGAGTGCAAAGTCTAAAGTGGATACACACTCTTCCACCACTCCTCCTGGAAGACCGGAGGCTGTACCATCGTCACTGCAGCCCCAGACCTGCACGCAACACTTGAATCCTTGGCGCACTTAAGTCCTTGGTCAGTAGATCAGCTATCATCTCTTCACTTGGTACGTGGCTGGCAGAAATGATGCCTTTCCCGCGTAGAGCCCTTCAAAAATTTTAGCTTGATGTCCACGTGATTGGAGCTTGCATCACTCGCTTCATATTCCAATTGTTTTATCGCCGCTTGATTGTCCATCTTGAACATCAGCGGTGTCTTCGAGTGCATACCAATTTCCGCAACCAGTTCACGCAATCCGAGTGCCTCCTTTCCAGCCATTGCGCCAGCAACAAATTCCGCTTCGGCGGTCGACGGAGCCACCGCTGTCTGCTTCTTGCAAGCCCAATTCACAAGCACTCCATTGACAAAAAAGCTACCATCGCCGAAACACTTTTTCGGTCTGCCTTGTCGGCAGCAAGATCCGCATCACTGTATACCACAATGCGCAGCGGCATCGGCAAGTCTTCGTCGTGCTTCAGTGTCAACTTGATATCACTCGTTCCCTTAAGGTACTTGAGGACTCTCTTCGCAATTTTGTAATCGCAGACTGTGGGTGCATGAGCCTTTCGTGTGGCTCGGTGCACAGCGAACGAAATATCAGGACGCGTGCACCGGGCGACCCATATCATACAGCCCAGGATCGACTGAAAATGCTTCATACTTGGCAAATTTCCCTTGGGTTGCATCGGTAAAGGCTGTTGGAACTTCTCGCTCTCATCAAGCGTCAGAACCGGAGTTCGAGCCGGATTCATCTTCTCCGATTTGTACGCGCTTAATATTTCCTTGATTGTAGTCTTCTGATCCAGAACATAACCGCTCTTGGGATCTCCTCCAATCCGGATGCCGAGAAACTTAGTAACGCACCCCAAATCTTTCAAATGAGTACTTGCATGTCTTTAAAGAATCCATCCACAATTCTTTCGCTGGTTCCAGTGACCAATAGGTCGTCGTCATACGCGCCGACCGCGACTGTTTCATTTTCCGCATGCATTACAAAAATACAGGTGTCTGTAACACACTGCACGAAATCGAACTTCGTCAATGTCTCGCACAGACATTGATGCCACAGGCATTCAGTCTGCTTTAAACCGTATAAGTTCCGCTTCAATTTGAGCGCGATCTCCTCCTGTGATTTCACACCAAAATCACACAGTTTTTCAGCTGCAATTTGCATTCCTTGTGGCACTTGCAGGTATATTTCCACATCATTTTCCGACTTCGCTTTGTGGTACATCGCCGTGTCGTGCCGCCACCCCCATACTTGCACCAGCACCAGGAGCAACTTTACGTTGTCCAACTCCATAACTGTTGAAAACGTGAAAAAATAATTGTCACCAAAAACTTGTTTGTCGCCTCTGGCGACCAATCTGGCTTTGTACCTCCCAACCGACCCGTTTGCACTGATTTTCGTCTTGTACACCCACTTGGTCGTGAGATGTACCTTGTCTTCGGGGCGGCGCACGATGTCTTATGTACCTAGATCCTGGAGAGACTTAATCTCCTCCATTTCTGCACGTTTCCACATGGTTGTTTGTGAACCACCATGTGCCTCCCGATAATTCTTTGGGTCCGGCTGTATTGATGAACCACTTGCTGCTTCAACATCTGGTTCGCAGAACGCGTAAACACATAGGGCACTTCCAGCATTTCCATCATTTTCAGTAGCCACTTCAGGGATACCGTCGCTTGTAACCGCCCTTTTAGCCCTCGACGCTTCGTATTCCTGCCCTTTTACAGTCTTCTTTAATTTACTGCTCGTCTTCCGAGAACCCTGTTCAATGGTTTGCGTGCGTTTCGAGGCTACTGCAGACTCCGGTATTCCGCTATTTCCATACCCCGAATTTGGTGCATTTGCATCCACCACCCTTGAGCGTGATTCAGCCAAATCTCGCAGATCGTAGTTGCGTTAACCCTCCAGCACCTTGGTGACTTTGTCGCTTGTTTCGGCGCTCGGCGTTTCGATTGCAGTGACATGCCTCGTCACCACGACCATCCTGTCGTTTAATAACAGCACCTTGTAGCCTTTTGTCTCATCGCTTTTACCCACGATGAAAGCTCGTTCGGCGTGCTTTTCCAATGTCTTCTTCTTTGGGTCCCTCCAAATCATGAACGGGGACCCAAAACCCACAATATGATTAACGGACGGTCACTTTCCGGATAGCACTTCAAGCGGTGAAATCCGTCAGATATTCGATTTCGTCGGGGTACGGTTGAGTATGTACGAGGCATACTCAGCCGCCTCCGACCAATACGTCAGGGGTACACCAGACCCGAATATCATGCACCGGACCATGTTGAAAATGGTCCGGTTCATGAGCTCGGCCTTGCCGTTTGACGCAGGAGTCCCGTCTTCCAAGACCTGACGACGAATACCAGTCTGTTTGCAAAACAGATCAACGTTCTGGTATTCGCCGCCACCGTCGGTGCGCAGCACATGCACCCTGCATGAGAACTCGTTCTCGAACCATGCGATGAAATGTCCAAACATCCTCGCAGCCTTGTCCTTTGTGCGCGCTGCAAATACGCGTACATAACTTGAAAAATGGTCAACAAAAACGACCAGGTATCGGTTGCCGCGCCTATCGCGAGGAGTGATGGGGCCCTTTATGTCACTGCATATCACTCCTCCGATGCGATCGATCGCCGCATTTCCACCGGTATCCACCTTCGGCTGCGCTTTTTTAGTGGCCTTGCCCTCGGCACAGGTCGGGCTATTCGGCCTGTTCGTGTCGGTAAGCGCAATGCCTGACCTGGGGTCCCTGGCGATCCTTTCGATAGTATCGTAGTCCAGGTGACCCAAGCTCACGTGGAAATGGTGGAGACTTCCAGTGTGCACGTCCGGACGGACGTCTTCCAGCACACTGCTCACAAACATGTCCTCGAAATCCTTCGAAAACTCATTTAAATTTTCGGCCTTCAACCTTGCGATGAACACAGATCCATGGGTCACCACATCGAACAATTTCTCGTTATTTATCATTACCCGCAACTTGTGACCGTCGTCGATAATGGCGCAGCCCTTTTAGCGCAGCCGACCAAGCGAAATTAGATTTCTGGCTAGTTGCGGTGCGAAGTATACTTCGGTCAGGACAACGACCGTTTCACTTCCGTCGCACGTGCGCAACGTAAGCCTACCGACCTTGGTAGCCCTCAAGGTACCACCATTCGGCAATGCAAATGTGTCATTAGGACCACACTCCTTTGCATCTTCGAGTAGGCTTGCGTTCGACACCAAGTGTCTACTTGCACCATTGTCAACTATCCAAATGTTTCCATTCCCATTATCATTTCCACATTCATTTACAAATGCATCTACAGTGGTTTCCATAGCAGACAGTACAAAACGCTTCGACGACTTATCACTTCCAGCCCGATTCGCCACTTGGCTGCCGCCGCCACCATTTTTCCGACGTTTCTCGGGGCAATACTTCTGTATGTGCCCCTCGTCATCGCACGTGTAACATGCACGTCGGGCCCTGCCATATGTCGCTTCATGCGCCTACTTAACGGCTGGCTTGTCCTTGACGGTGTCATCTCCAGCTCTTGCGCCCAGGCGATCAGTTCTTGGGCTTGGCCTAGGTAGTCCTGTCTACCAGGATCATACTTTGCCATCAGCATCACTTTCAATCGCGGTGCGGCGTATTTAACAATGTTTTTAATTACCAACTTTCCACTCGACCCGCTTTCGCTAGCCAGAGCTACTAGGTATAGATTATGCTCCGTCCACGTTCACCTGGGGTCCTTTTCCTTTGCAAACCAGGCAGAAGCTTGGTGGTGGGATATATTAACTTTGAATCCCAACCACATCTGCTCCATAACATACGTGAGTTGAGGGCGCACCTGCCACCACGAACCAATGTTCGAGCAAAAAATCTCCGCGTCGGTGCCCTCAAGATTTTCACCAAATTTATTCACTTTCAGGCGCTCACTCCACTGAAAACCAGAAGTGATCTCGCCGATTTCAATTGCCTCCATGAATAGGTAAGCCCATTGGCGATACCCTGCACCCAGACCGGGATACAGCTCGCGCCCCGAGAATTTCTCGATTGACAATTTGAGTATCTTGTATCCGGTATGTTGCATCGGCACATACCCTTGTCCGGCGGGCACACCATCCCCGACTGCACCTTGCATGCCAACCGGCACTCCGCAAGGTGCTTTATTCACTTGTGGGCGTGGTATAGCGCCAGCTTCCACCCCTTCGTCCTCGGCCAGATCGTTTAACGTCATCTGGTGACCGAAAGGACGGCAATTATGCAAGCTCTCCCGAAACTCAGAGTCTGGCACTAGCACCGGGGACCCCTTCCTGGAACCGGAAAATACACTCGGAGGTGTTTGCCTTCCCTGCCCAGATTCTCTAGCATTCAGGGTGGTCGTAACCTCCTTCAAAGTGCGTACCAACGCTCGAAATTCACTCACGGAGGGCACATCATCTCCATCATAATCACTCATGATTAATCAAATAAAAAAACTTCAATCAGTTGCGTCACACCACTAGCCCTTTCAATAGGAGACTTTACACTAGCTCCACGTAACGTAACCACGAAAGAAATCCTCGAAAGCACACTTGATATACCAAGAAAATTCCACGATATAACTAGGCGAGCCTTGGGCTCATAACCTGTTAAAAAACCAAACGAAAAGTTTCAAACACTTCACGAGATCTTGACTCACCTTTTGACAAAGTTTCAGCAAGGGAGGATCAGCGGGAGAGGCAAGCTAGTCTGCGCCGTGAAGAGTTCAGTAATAGTAGTGCTGGTTTATATGCAAAATAGAAAGTGTATTATGTAAGGTTACTTAAGTAGCTACTATCCAGTAATAATTAGAACTTAATTCTGTAACCGCCGATATATGCATAAATGTATGCCATCCCAAACAGCCAATGGGATTCCACCATCCTGGAAAAGTGCAAAGTCCAAAGTGGATACACACTTTTCCAACATGAATGCAAGAGACGTCCCTAGCTTGTGTAAGATTAATTGAAGAGATAACGTCTAATATTCCCCTGTTTTTGTAACAGGGTTACATTCTGGTTACATTTAGTATGTGGTGTACGAGAGTACACTACGGTTGGGGTCAGTATTGACCGGTCCGAAAGGTTTTGGACCATTGCTTATTTTAACCAATCAGGGCAGGAGCCCTTGGTGGAGGCGTGGCAGCAATCCACGTGTTAGTACACAGATGGTTTACACTACATTTTAGCTAGGTACGAATTTAGTAAGTTCTACTTAGTATTACATATAGTTTACATTAGTTTAAATTAATTTAGGCTAACTACATATTAAATATACATTCAGTTTACATTTCACTCAAAGACTACAGGACACTCGACCTCGACCGGTCGCGCGCGTAGTGAGTGTAGTAGCGTAAGGGAAGTTATTCCCTTACCTACCTCCTTATTAAGGGAGCCTTGTGTTAATGCGTTAGCCTGTGCTAACTAGTAAACCAAAGTGGAATCTTGGCCCCGAGTAAGAGAGTTCTCTCTTACTAAGCCCTTTTATAAGGGCATATCGGCTAAGTAGCGGCACATCGCCGCTTTAGGAAAGTCTTCCTCTGTGCGCTAGCCGCACCGTGCGTGTACGCACCGGCTAAATCTGGTAGTACTCGTAGTCAATCCAACACCTGTGTTGGTAGGCTACGGCATCCTCTGCAAAGGATGAATCAGGACGATTGGGAAGGTTTAACCCTCGTCCGGCAGGAAGCCTTTAACAGGCTGTTATCCTTACTGGGTGACGAAGGCATGCAGCTTCTAGTGGAGCAGGGCCTTGAGTCCGTAAAGGCGAGGGTCAATGCCCTCATCGCCCATGACGCGAGTTTTGGTGGAAGTCGTTCCACGGGGGTGCGTCCCCCATTGTCCTTTAAGATAAAGGAATTCACCGGAGAAAAAGGTGATAACCTTTATGTGTGGTTACGAGAGGTCGAAACGGCTTTCTCCACAGCGAATGTGATCGCTGATCACTTGCAAGTGGGACTTGCACTGACCCATCTTACGGGCAAAGCCCGTACATGGGCGTTTACGTGTTCGGAGTCAGTCACGGACGTGTTCCCAACATGGAAGGTACTTAAGCAGAAGCTCATGGACATGTACACAACTCCTGATCTGGTTTTTCAGAATCAACTGGCGTTCCTGAGGTGCCGTCAAGTCACTAACGACCTGTAGACATATATCCAGGAGCTTAAGACCCTGTTGGTAGGGATGTACGCGAGAGCGTATTCGGAAGATGTGTCCATCCCAGTCTTCATGGGAGGCCTGAGAGAAGGGCCAGAATGTTCGGAATTGTTCCGATGCCGACCCGAATCCCTGGAAGAGGCATTCAAGATGGCGTTCAACGCCGAGAGGAACTTCCGTTCCTCTAAGGTGGGTCCCGAACCCATGGACCTTAGTCAGGTCAAAGCGGAGGAGAAACCTCACGCTAAGAGTCACACTGACTATTTTTCGCTGAGCTTCGAGGCGGAGCTCTTAGCTATGTTGCAGCGGCATGGGCCGCTGAGATGCTTCCTGTGTGGAATCACGGATCATCTGCGGAACATATGTCCGAAAAATCCCCAGCGAGATACTCGCTACAAGGGGCCAAGGGTTGGGAAAAAGCCCTTGCCCAAGCCGTCGGGAAACGACGGCTCCCAGTAGGTGTGGGGCGCCCTACTGGGGGATCCCTCAGTGATGTTAATCCCCAGGGTAGGGGACGACAGCACAAAGCCCCGAGGGATACGGTGCTTTCTAGCACCGAGTTGGTATACCAGCCAGGTTTGCTGGTAGTCCTTGCGGACGTGAAAGGCTTTGAAAAACCTTGGAGAGTCTTGATAGACTCTCGAGCGTCTGAAAATTATGTCAGACGAGCTTCTGTGGAGAAGAGTCGGCTGTATGCCGAGGCCCTAGAGGCACGTTCTCGTGACGTTGTCACGATCCGTCTTGCGACGGGCGTACAGATTTCTGTACCCAAGGTCTCGATTGACCTTACTCTGAAGTTTGCAGACTTCGACAGCTTATAACGTTGCCTAGTCCTGTATTTGGACTCTAGGTATGACCTCATTCTGGGCATGAAGTGTCTGGAACGCCACGATCCATGGATAGACTGGAAGTCTAAGTCATTGGCTCCAAGCACCCGCGGTCGGGTGAAGCATTGGAGAGTCATGAACTCACCTTTGCTCGATCGCAAAAGCGATTCTGGCGTGAGATGCCAGAGATTGGGATGTCTGAAATGATCATTCCCAATGGCGTTAAAGAAGAGTTCCTTAACGAGGGGGATTCAGCGGTTAATCCCCACGCCGTGAATGGCGAGACTGGTGAGTTGCCAGTGGCAGAGGTGTATTCCTCTGAGGTTACTCTAGTGGTAGGGGTTGAGACCCCTGTGGTTAAGCGCGAGGCGCTTCCAAGCAAAGAGACCCGAAGTTTGTCTCTTTTGCACGTCGGAAATGATTCCGACTACGCCGTTATAGGTGAGACCGGCGAGTCACCGGTGGTAGAGGTAGAGACCTCTGTGGATAGGCGCGTGGCGCTTCCAATAGATGGAGAAATTGAGTCCCCCATCTGGGTCCCAGGATGAGTCCCGAGGCCAGTAGTCAGCAGTCCTATCGAATGCTGAATAGTGTGACAGGTATTGTCACAGAAGGCGTAAGCCTGGAACGGTTGCCGGGGGTAGGCGAACTGTTGTCGATGGAGGAGATGTCCTTCAACGAGTTTGAAACTGCTTTGAAAGCAGATGAAATCGACGAGGTCGTCGTGTTGCGTCCGGAGGAGGAGTTGAACTCCTCATCCACGATGGACGAGTCAGTTTTGGTGAAAACCAAACAGGCATTAAATGCCCGAAGCGGCCTCAAGATCCTTGCGGATCCTGGGGACCCTTGCCATTCCTTAATTAAGGAATTAGGAGATGTCATTAGTGACAACCCGCCGATGGGGTTACCACCAGGTCGGGGAGTCCGACATGAAATTGACTTGGTTCCTGGAACCAAATACTGCGTCACTAGGCAGTGGCCTCTCTCCAAGGAGCAATGCGACGTCATCGACGCATTATTCAAGGGGAAAGAAGAGGCAGGGGTGGTACGGGATAGCAAGTCTCCCCATTCATCTCCCACTTTTTGTGTTCGTAAACCGAACGGAAAGTGGCGCATTGTGCATGCGTACAATAAGCCGAATGCAGCTACTGTACCAATGCAAATTCCGATTACTCGGAAGGATGTCCTCCAAAACAATATGCCAGGCAGTACTGTTTACAGCGCCTTAAATCTGGTGGACGTGTAATATCATGTGCTCATGCGAGCATCCGATATTCCGCTTACAGCGGTCAGCACGCCTAGTGGCATGCTGTGGGAGTGGCTTGTTATGCCACATGGGCTTTCAAATGCACCAGAGACTTTTAATCGCTTGGTAACACAACTCTTCCGCCCTCATAGAGAGGACGATCAGACGTACTTCGACGATATATTCGTTCATAGTGGCGCGGAAGGCGACTCGTCTGATGTTCAGACGCACCTAATACACATTCGAGCGGTGCTCGAATGTATGCGGGAGCATAAGTTATATATAAAAGCATCCAAATATATCTTTGGTGCCGAGTAAATCCCTTTCCCCTCGGATGCTTCATCGGTAAGGATGGAGTGCGGGCGGATCCCGCGAAGGTGAAAGCCATTGTGGAGTGGCCTCCGCCTGTAAATCTTAGAGATTTACGGAAGTGGCTTGGATTAGCCAATTATCTCCACAAGTACAGCGAGAACTACGCTGAGATGGCGAAGCCATTAACAGACCTTCTTAAGAAGGATGTTGATTGGTGTTGGGAAACCAAACACCAAAACGCTTTTGAAGCGGTAAAGGGGAGCTTGTTAAAAGCTACCGTTCTTGCTCTACCAGACCCTGGGAAACCATTTAGCGTCGTCTGCGACGCCTCCGATTTCGCAATCGGATGTGTTTTGTTACAAGCAGACGACGCGGGACGAGAACGCGTGATTGCCTTTGAGTCGAGGCAGCTAAAAGCTGCGGAACGGAATTATCCCGTTTATGACAAGGATCTACTTGCAATGGAGTATGCTCATGTCAAATTTAGGGTTCACCTACTCGGCTCAAAGACGTTCGTGGTTTATACTGACCACGCGTCCTTGAGGACAGCGACGAAGTCGCCTCATCTATCGCAACAGATGGCCCGTTGGCTCTCCTTTTTTGCGGAGTACAACTTTGAGGTTAAGTATAAAACTGGCAAGCAGAACGTGCTTGCAGACGCGTTTTCGCGTCGTCCCTATTACGAGCTCGCTCACGCGACATACGTTACCTCGTCTGTGGTGGATCTCATACGCCACGCGTATGAGAAAGACCCACAGTGTACGGCGCTTATCAGCGCGTTGGGTGGAAAGGGACTTGGCTCGTCTGAGCCAACCCTGTCAAGTCGAGATAAAGCTCGTTTACACCGTTACATTACTGTGAAGGGTTGCTATTTTATAGAACGAGCGCGGAGAACACTCCGGGGGTGGTTGTTCCTCATGATGAGGAAATGAAGTATAGAGTCCTCTTTGAGGCACATGACGCCCCTACCGGGGGTCATTTAGGTCGGGATAAGACCTACAGCGCTTTAAGCGCTTTGTATTGGTGGCCCAACATGTACAAGTGGGTCGGTGCGTATATACGCACTTGTGAGACGTGTCAGAGGGTTAAGCCCTCTGAAAGTTCAGCCGCGCCTTTGGCGAGCTTGTCCGTTCCAACGGAGTGTTGGAAATCCATTAGTATGGATTTTATCTTCGGTTTTCCGAAGGATAGTGCCGGTAACACCAGCATATTGGTCTTTGTAGACCGTTTGAGCAAGATGGCTCACCGAGCGGCGGTGCCAGAGTCCATTGATGGAAAAGGAACAGCGAAAGTGTTCCTATACCGTGTCTTTCGACAGCATGGTCTACCCGATTCCGTTGTGTCGGATCGGGATCCCCGTTTTACGGGACAATTCTGGGGAGCGTTGTTTAAGGTGCTAGGCACCAAGCTCCTCATGTCCACTGCGGATCATCCTCAGACGGACGGTCAGACGGAACGCGTTAATCGCGTTGTGGAGGATATTATCCGGAGTTTATGTCCGGATTCTCCAAAGGTTTGGAGTGAGATGCTTCCGTTGGTTGAATTTGCTATCAACAATTCGGTCCATGCATCTACGGGACTTACCCCGTTTTACGTGAACGGATTAGTAAATCCGCGGGTTCCGTTGACGCCACGTGTGTGTGGCCCAGGGATTGACGGGAGAGGATTCCCTGATGTCAGTTCTGTATCTGTTCGGAAGCACATCGATAATTTCTTATCGACGCGCTTTAGTGTCTTACGACACGTCTGCGATGCCATGGCGGAAAGCCAAGACAATCAGAAGGATCAAGCCGACCGCAACCAAGGGGCGGCGTAACGAAAAAGTATACAAAGTAGGAGAAAGTGTTTTATTAAATGCTAAGAATCTTCCTACACATGCAATTTCCAACGTATTGCGGAACAAACTGCGCCCCAGGTTTGTGGGGCCTTTTAAGGTGCTAGCCCGAAAGGGCTTGGCGTACACCTTATATATTCCGAAGGTGATGCGTACGCATCCAACCTTCTATGTAGGTATGCTTAAGCCATACCAGGACCCGGAGACGGGTCCCCTCTTATAGGGGGTTGGTAAGGCGAATAGCCATAAGAGCCGTAAGACACGGCAGGGCAGAGGAAGCCCGACAGGGCTAAAATGCGACCACGAAGTTGCGCAACGGTCGTCTCGAGAGAGGCAAGCCGCCTCTCGAAGGGATCACTGGCATCCCACTCATCGCGGAGCCCCTCGTGGAGATCATATGCGATGGCTGTGTCGATCACAGCGCTCGCGAATCTCACGTCGCAATTGCGCGACCTCCTCCTCCAATGCTTGATGCAGAGGGTACTCCACACTTTCATGTGGAGCGGCTGATGGCGCGACGCCATCATCGGGGTCGAACCCAGTATCTGGTGAAGTGGAAAGGTTATCCACACTCACAGAGTTCGTGGGAGTTCGAGACTCCCCTACGGCAGGATTGCCGCGACGTCTTTGACGCTTTCGAGCGGGAGAATCCCGCTGTAGGTCAACGACCAGAGGGGCATGAGAAGCCCCTTCACTCCCAGTAAGTGGGAGTTCGCCGGAGGCAGATGTGACGCTCACACTGCCCTCTGGCACCATGGTGGAGACAGGGACGCTGGCGTAGCGCGTGCGATATGGAGCACGTAATAGCTCCATAGCTTTGGCTCTGGCAAATGCCAGGCGCAACGCCCTCTCCACCCAAATGCCTCGACGGGAATAGCTGTCGTGCAGCTCATTGAAGCTGGGGAGAAGCTTCTCCCCTTCCGCCCAAGCGCGGAACTTCTTCTCTGCATCATCAGCACTTTCTCCCGGAGAAAGAACGAAAGGAACCTCGCGGAGGTTCTCAACAGGGGCACCCTGTGCCTGCCTGTCGAGTCGTTCTCGGTATGAGACGCTAGTGAACTGCTTTTGTGTAAGCAGTTGTTGCCGGAGTTTCTCACGGCGTTCGCGTTGATACGGCTGTTCAGCCGCGGGGCCAGGGGTATAGGACGCTAAACCAGTCCTGACCAAACGCCTGGCCCACCTTGGAAGGTCACGAGGACCATCAAAATTATAAGCCGCCCTTGGCAGGCGTTTGGGGGCGCGTAACGCAGCCCTTAGTGCCTGTGCGGCAAGTTGGATGTCTTGAGCTGCGTCCAGCTCATTAGTGACAATCGTCTTTGGTTATTCGGATGCATCATCCGATATGGGCACGGGTGGAGCACTGGCTAGTGCATTTCCCCACGTGTGGGGAACGGATTAGGCTGCCGACAACGCCGTTCGGCGATGTCGGAGCGGTTAACCGTTGGGGAGGTATCCCCAAGGGCATCCACCTCCGAGTTCTCGGAGTAGTCTACCTCTTCTAGAGGAGACGCCATAGCACCACTGAAGGTGTACATATGGAGGACCAGAGGAACTGCCGTTGGAGTTCTCCAACAAAATTTTGTTTATTGCGTAAGCAATAGTCTGGATGGGGGAGGATGTAACGGGGTTACATTTGGGTTACATTTAGTGTTGGTGTACATGAGTACACTACGGTTGAGGTCAGTTTTGACCGGTTTGAAAGGTTTAGAACCATTGGTTATTTTAACCAATGAGGGCATGAGCCCTTGGTGTGGTGGTGTGTCAGCCATCCACGTGTCGGTACACAGGTGTGTACACTACATTTTAGCTAGG
>CM047581.1:950742-974157 GCA_026184515.1 Peronosclerospora sorghi | reverse complement strand
CAGCACCAAAGCTCCAAGCACAGACTCCTTCTCGAGGTTGGCTTCCATACTTTCCAGCTCTTGTTCTTCCGCATTTTCTAGGCTCCTCTTATTATTCTTTTCTGGCCGGCTTCTTTGTCTAGCGTTTCAAAATCCTTGACATGTCTTATAATGGTTAACAGGATTCGAAATCTTTCGTTTTGTCACGTTTTTTACCACGTATTAGAGTGCATTTAGCGTGCTTTGCAAAAGCTTCCTTTATTGGGTCTCTCCAAACCATGTAAGGTGACTTCAAAGCCATAATATCGAAATAGAAATGCCTTTACCTCGTTAATAATTTGAACGGTGACATGTTTCCAGGATTAGCACGCGACGGAATACGGTTGAGTAAATATAGGAGGCGCCTCCGACCATTACATTAATGGGAATGCTGACCCAAAAATTACAGACCGGACCATACTAATGAATGATCCGATTAATCCACGCAGACGTTCATTTGAGGCTGTATTTCCAGCCTTCGTGATCCGTCTTTGTACCCCAACTTGTTGGCAGAACAAGTCTAATCTTTGGTAATCACTACCTCAGTCCGTTCTTAATACGTAAACGCTGAAATCGAATTCAATTTCGATCCATGTTATTCGAACATTATCGCCACTTGATCTCTGGTACAAGCAGCAAAAACCCATACGTAATTCAATAAATAATCCACATATACAACATGAAACGATTTACACGTCTGTTACGCGGCGTGATCGGACCTTTAAGGTTACTGTAGATCACGCGTACATGTTCGATTGGCGAGCTCCGCCTAGAGTCCTCTTTGGGCTGTTCCTTTCTTGCTCCTTTGCCTTCCGTTCAGGTCAGGCAAAGGATTTTGTTTTTTTCTTGTCTGTTAAAGAACTTAAATCCATGGTCTCTCGCCGGCTTTCAACTGTACCGTATGAAAACGGACGTGAAAATGATAGAGCCTTCTTTTTGCATATCGTCTTCAACACGTTCTTGAACAGCATCCAACACCATGCTTAAAAACTGACGTCACATACACTTTTTTTCGGGCATCAAATTTGCCGCAAAAAAAATCGATCCAAATGTTTTGATAGAAAACTGATGTTCATCTGTACAGGTAAACTTCAGTTGGTTCCCATTATCAGCTATCGTGCTTCCTTTTTCACGTAACTTTTAAGTGAAATCATTTTTTTCAGGTTTTCGGAGCGAATACCTCCGATAGGTTAATAACCGTCAAATTGTCTCCAGAAGTTCGTAACGCGATTGTTACGGCCTTGAACACAAACGGCGAACCACCATCAGGAAGCGTGAAGCAGTCATTTATACCACAGTCAACAGCTTCCTCCAACACTCTTCATCGTTTGATACAAGGTGCTTGGTTGCACTGCAATCAACTGCCCACAAATTCTGTTGCAATATTCCGTTTATCGTTGCTCCATGTCATGGTTTGAAACGACTGCAGGCGTTGACAATACAGCCTTTCGCGCCGTTTTTCTTTTTATGGACTTTTCACCTTGCCTCTGTCCCCTTTTATTGCCATTTTATGACAATTGCGCATGATGTGTCCTTCGACATCGTAGCTGTAACAAAATATCTTTCTTTCAGTTTCACAATTGAATTTGCGTGATTTTTGATGGTTTTTTATTTCTTTGGAAACACATCTTCCAGCTCTCGCCCCAGGCAATTAATCCCTGCACATGGCACAGGTAATCTTACTGCATGGGGTCATACCTGACCATGAGCGCAATTTAAAATGGGGAGCTGCAAATTTCACAATGTTTTCCACGACTAACTTTTCACTCGACCCACTTTCTCGGGCCAGAACTACTAGGCATAGATAATGTTTGGTCCACGTCCTCTTTGAACTTTTCTCGGACGCAAACCAAATAGCTGCTTGATATTAAAATTAAACGTGTGAAATAATTGAGCCAAAACAGAATGTAAATAAGGTGGCATCGTGTACCATGTTCCTGTATTTCACCGAAATTCTGCTGCGTTTCCTTCTAAAAATTCTCCTATATTTTCTTACCTTCAATCTTTTGGTCCAAGCAAAGCTTTTTGCAACTAAGCGTCGCGAGATCCATCACTTTCAATCCGAATTTTGGAGGGTTACTGAGCGTTGGAAACTGAGTTGCTAATCCGGTCTCTGTTTGCGTTAGGACTTTCTACGTTCCAATGTGCTCCGTAATCAAGTCGTCTGAAATGTTTCTTCCTCACAGTACCGTAGTAACGTTACAATCTTAGCGGGGCCACTTCCTGCCGCGGTTTTAATTTCTTCCGCAGGGTGGCTACTTCCTACATGGGAAGCTCCTCTTCACCGCGGCTATCGCCTACCTTGACGGTTTCTTCCTCACGACGAGCGTCATCTGTCCTCAATACCTCTAACACGGCGGTCTTTCTCGCCCATTCTTTTCAGCAGCTTTCTACTTCTAAGTGAGGAAGTCGCACTGGAATATACCGTTTGTTTCAATCATAACATTAGAGATGGTGGTACCATCGCTACCCATTGTATCCACTAATTCACTTGAATAACTTACAGAATGATAAGTTCATGTGTCATTGCTGCACGCAATATATAAGTTGTCCCATCACCGGCTTATGCTTGGACATCTATAGGATGCTCAAGATAACATCGAACTTGTCATCAAGTTGGGACGATGAAATTATTCTCGAATGACAGTTCGTTCACTTTAATGTGTGTGCGTATCACAGTCTCGGTTCAACCTAAATCTAAACAGACTTCGTGATGTTTTCACTTCCAAGAATTTTAACGACAAGTTGATTGACGCGCCGGTAAAACAATGCACGCAGAACCCTTGCTTCATATACTTAGGTAACTGGCGACATCGGTCTCTTGTGGCTTAACCTTCAGGTTGTCGAACACCCTGCACATTGACTAGAGATTGTCCCATCTGGGGCTATCGTTCTCACATGTCCGATGAAGGCATGTGAAACGATTTTTCCTGTAGGGTTCCCCTCCCCTAATGGTTGTTCACATTTTTTAGCCAACAGGCCTCACCTTTTGATTAATTTTTTGGGCAAGATACCTGTCCGCTGACGGCTTGGAGCCAGACGCGGTGCCCTGCACTCATCGGAAAAGTTTCCCACCCTCGCGCATCTTTGAATTGTAGATTCTTATTATTGGTTTTCGATTGCTTTGGTGTCGAAATAATCGCAACCGATATGTCCATCGGTTCTGGACCTCCACCTTCTCCACCCGCACTATGTCGTGATTGTGTTACAGCGAAGGGCGAATAGCCTCGCCGCTGACAACCGCCGTGCGGCACCTGGTTCATGAAATTTAAAGTCGAAGGGCTCGACGCCTCTTCGGCTGCTAAGCGTATACTGGGTGGATACCCATATACTGAGGTCTTCCTTGAAGCATTTGGAATATCATCTTGCTAACCCTTCGACTGATGCCGTAAGAGATGCTGATTGACGGTACCTTTATTCAGTCCCTTTATGTACACAAATGCTTGAGTAGATGTTCATTCACAATATTTGAAAGCAAATATTGTGCGCGAGTAAGACTGTATGTCAAGACGTATATCTTTAAGCTCTACGAACGAATATAATTCTATTGGGATTGATTTAACCGCAGTTGCCATTGAGTATAAATTGGCTTCCTGGCTTTTAGTGTCATGGACAGCCGGTGTTGATGTTGAAATTAAATTGGTAGGTGCTTAAAGATGAGAACAGGTTTGATCGCAAAAAAATTGGGCATGAGCTCAATGTTTAGAGAGCAAGGTAATAGAGTTACTCTTACATTATTGCAATTGGAAGATCTTCTATGCTTAAGGATGGTACTACTATCGCTTGATAATTCTATCTTAAGACTTTCTTTGATAGAGTTCCCTGATTTAATACCGCCGAGGTCCGCATTGTCCATCTACTGGCAAGATTAAGCATTTTAAATTGATGAAAGTTGCAGGCGCGTATTGGCGCGGTGATAGTAATAATGAAATGCTGCAACGGAAGTCGCGTGATATTAAGCTTTTCCGCGACTTCTTGAATTGTGTACCCAGCTTTCTCTCTATCTTCTTTCAATTTCGAAGACATGTTAATTAACCTCTAATTCTGAATCGACATCTGAATTCATTTTGAGGAGTCCCAAAGGTGAGCTTTAACTCTTCCTTACACGATTGTTGCGTTTCAAAAGCAGACGGGGCAGTATATCTGCGCCCCATACCCACTACAGCTGAGACATATGAGGGAAAAAAATACCTGTAACCCGGGTACACTCATATTGGGTACGCTTGTATTTCGCTACTCTATGGTTGTTTATAATCCGAGCAAACTTCGCAGGAGAGGTTCTACGTATACACGGCTACCTCAGCTTTGACGGGATCGACGTGCAGTGGCGCCGGCGAAACTACCAAATTCTTCGAAACATGTCTATGATTTAATTTGCTTGATCGGGCTTTTAGCCTCCATATTCTCCTCATGTCAGGGCCCATGCTTCCGATCATGTGCACCAGCGTGCTGAACTGGTGCGCTGAAAAATGGGGTACTCCTCGTAAGTAAGCCCATATGGGCGCCCGGTTAGGGCCATCCTAATAAGGACCTTTTTTCCTCCGTTTCTCTGGTAGAGAACTAGCAGAACGTCCCAGTGGTCATTAAGACGGATACTAAGTTCTACTAGGTGTACAAGGGAGGCTTATACTGTACAATTGCGTGAGAAAAGGGAAGCGCGCAATAGAGGTAGAAACAAAGTAAATTTATTTTAATAGTTATTCTTGTATCATAATTTAATATACCTATATCCTAGTATGGTCCTACCAATAATGATTGACAAACCGTTGCCGCCCGTTGGACGTCACGGAAAAAGAAGGTATCGTAAATAAATGGTTGGAGGGTAACTTAAATAAATTTGTTTGAGATTTCTTACAATATCCCACACTTAGACATGTATTTTTACCCTCGATGCAGCAAAGAAATCTAAAACTGATACAGTAGAACCTCTCTAAAATACCCCCCCCCCCAAATTAATAACCTCCGTTAATTATTCAGACACTCCGGTTGCACGCTCGGGTCCATACGTGAATTAAAATTCCTCCGTAATTTAATTATTAATTGAAATCAGCGGTCCCAAAAATTCATTTAATTTTTCAATATACCTAAAAGCAAATCCTACGTAATTGTGCCGGGAATTGCCTATGAATTGTTGAAAATCTGACGAATGACTTTCTGGATCATCTTGTTGGAGCTGATCTTGCTGATACCATCCGTCATGCGCTAGAGATATCGAAGGAAATCTTGAGAATCTTCTTCCTGTTGCATCCAGAACAGTTGAAGTGTTCGAATAAAAATTTGAGCCTCTATGGGACTGACTTTCGTATTCTCCTGACTGTCGTCGTAAGCGTCGCCTCCGTCATCTGCTCATTTACCAGATGGTCACTGACAACATCGTCGATGTACCCGGTGCGTAAACGCCGAGATTATCGTGTCATGTCAGCGCATCCTGGAAACAAGTATAGACCCACACCTCTACGATTCTCACTCTATTAGAAAAGAATCCAGATTTCTCGCTCGCTCCACTCTCGTCAGAAGATCAGGCGGATATTGTGCGTGCTCATCGCGAAAAGGTGACAGCTGCTCAAATCGCGGTGCGGCTAGCGCACAGAGGAGGACTTTCCTTAAGCGGCGATACGCCGCTACTTAGCCGATACGCCCTTATATAAGGACTTAGTGGGAGATTGCTCTCTCACTCGGGGCCAAGATTCCCTGAGCTTACGGTTAGTAAACACTAACGCCTTATTCCAAGGCTTCCCTTAGTAGGGAGTAGCTAGGGGATGTGCTACCCTGATACGACACTCACTACACGCGCAACCGTTCCGGGTCGTGCGCCTTGAACGATTCAGTGTATTTGTAAACTGATTTATTTATTTAATATAAAATTAGCCTAACTTAATAAACTAATATAAACTATATGCGGTACTAGGTAGAATTTACTTAATCCGTACTTTGCCGAAAATGTAGTGTACACCACCTGTGTACCAACACGTGGCAGGCTGCCACGCCTTCACCAAGGTCTCCCGCCCTGATTGGTTAAAACAACCAATAGGTCCAAACCTTTCGGACCGGTCAATACTTGACCTCAACCGTTGTGTATTTACGTACAACAACGTAACTAAATGTAACCCCGTTACATCCTCCCCCATCAAGATTATTGCCACGCAATAATCAATAATAGTTGGAGACCCCAACTGCCAGAACTCTGGCCTATAATGAGCACCTTTAGTGGTGACGATGATTCTCCCGAGAAGGGGATGACAGCTACTCCGACTCCGGTATCTCGGAGGAGAAGACCCTTGGGGATAGCTCCCCTAAGGATGACCGCTCCGATAACGCCGAACGGCGATGTCGGAAGCCTAATCCTTTCCCCACACGTGGGGAAAATGCGCTAACTCATCCCCACCCTTACCAACTTTGGATGACATATCCGGGTCGCCGAAGGCGAACATCACCATTAAATTGGATGCGGCTCAGGAATCTCAACTTGCCGCACAGGCACGAGAGGCTGCATTACGCGCCCCTAAACGCCCTTCGCGGGCGGAATAACGCTTTGCGGGTCCTCGCGACCTCCAAAAGTGGGCTAAGATCGAGGTGAAGGATGGTTTAGCCTTCCATACCCCTGTCCCTGCGGCTGTACAGCCGCGTCAAATCGCATGCAGGAAACGATACCGGGAAAAACTGCTCACGCAGAAGCAGTTCACTGCCACCTCATACCGAGAGCGCCTCGGGAAACAGGCACATGGTGCCTTTGTTGAGAACATCCGCGAGGTTCCCTTCGTTCTCGTACAAGGAGAAGATGACGTAGAGGCAGAGCAGAAGTTCCGCTTGGGCGGAAGGATAGAAACGTCTCCCTGACTTTTAAAGCTGTACAACAGCTATTCCGAACGTGACTTTCGGATAGAGAGGGCATTGCGGTGGCATTTGCCATATCCAAAGCGATGGGGAAATTATCTGCCCCTTAGTGCGCGCGCTATGCTAGCGCCCGTGCCCTCGATGTGGTGCCGGAGAGCAATGCAAGCTGTGCATCTGCCTCCGGCGAACTCCCAACTACTGGGAGTGAAGGGGATGCCCCGCCCCTTTGGTAGTTGACTCTCAGCCGGATTCTCCTGCTCGAAAGCGTCAACGACGTCTCAGAAATCTTGCCGTAGGGGAGTCTCGGACTCCCACGAACTCTGTGAATGTGGATAACCCTTCTACTTCACAAGATACTGGGTTCAACCCCGATGATTGCGTCGCGCCATCAAAAGCTCCACCTGGTAATGTGGAATCCCCTCTGAATCGAGAACTGGAGGAGTCGGTCGCGAAATTGTGACGTGAGGTTCGCGAGCGCTGTGATCGGCACAGCCGTCGCATCCTGGAAGTCGAGGATGGACTCAACGATGAGGTGGGTGCGATTGACCGCATTGAGAGGCGGCTTGAATCTCTCGAGTCTGCCCTTGACGGCTTTCGCCGTCTTGACGGAAGAGTTGAAGCTTCCGTTGCGGAGCTTCGTGGTCGCATTTCGACCCTGACGGAGATGTTTCTCCGCCCTGCCGTGTCTTACGACTATGCGCCTTCCCAACCTCCTCCAAGAGGGAACCCGCATCCGGGTTCCCTCTTGGCTTAATCATACCCACATAGAAGATTGGATGCGACGAATCGCCTTCGGAATATCCAAGGTGTACGCCAGGCCCTTTCGGGATAGCACTTTGAAAGGCCCCACAAACCTTGGGCGCAGTTTATTGCGCAACACGTTGGAAAATGCATGTGTAGGAAGGTTTCTAGCGTTTAATAAAACACTTTCTCTTTCTTTATACGCCCTTTTGTTACGGCGACCCTTGCGGTCGGCCTTCTCCTTTTGCTTGTCTTGGCTTTACTTCATGGTGTCGCAAGCTTTCGTAAGACACTAAGGCGCGTCGATAAAAACTTATCGATATGCTTTCGCACAGATACAGGGCTGAGATCGGGGAATCCTCCCCCCTCAAGGCCTGGGCCACACACACGTGGCGTTAACGGAACCCTCGGATTCACTAATCCGTTCACGTAAAACGGTATAAACCCCGTAGATGCATGATCCGAATTGTTTATAGCAAATTCGGCCATAGGAAGCATCTCACTGCAACACTTTGGAGAATCCGGACATAAATTCCGGAGAATGTTCTCTACTACGCGATTAACGCGTTCCGTTTTTCCGTCCGTCTGCGGATAATCCGCAGTGGACATGACGATCTTGGTGCCCAGCACCTTAAACAACGCCTCCCAAAACTGTCCCGTAAAACGGGGATCCCGATCCGATACAAGGGGAATCAGGTAGACCATGCTGTATAGGAACACTTTCGCTGTTCCTTGTCCATCAATGGACTCTGGCACCGCCGCCAGGTGAGCCATCTTGCTCAAACGGTCTACAAAGACCAAAATGCCGGTGTTGCCGGCCTTAACCTTCGGAAAACCGAAGATAAAATCCATGCTAATGGATTTCCAACACTCCATCGGAACGGGTAAGCTCGCCAAAGGCGCAGCTGAATCTGCAGAGGGTTTGACCCTCTGACACGTCTCACAGGTGCGAATAAACGCAACTACCCACTGATACATCTTGGGCCACCGATACAAAGCGCTTAAAGCGCTGTAGGTCTTATCCCGACCTAAATAACCCACGGTAGGGGCGTCATGTGCCTCAAAGAGGACTCTATACATCAGTTCCTCATCATGAGGAACAACCACCCGCGGAGTGTCCTCCGCGCTCGTGCTATAATATAGCAAACCGTCACAGTAACTGTAACGGTGTAACCGAGCTCTAGCTCGACTAGACAGGGTAGGCTCAGACGATCCAAGTCCCTTTCCACCCAACGCGCTGATAAGCGCCGTACATTGTGGGTCTTTCCCATACGCCTGGCGTATGATATCCACCACAGACGAGGTGATGAATGTCGCGTGAGCGAGCTCATAATCGGGACGACGCGACAACGCGTCTGCAAGCCCATTCTGTTTGCCAGGTTTATACTTAACCTCAAAGTTATACTCCGCAAAGAAGGAGATCCAACGGGCCATCCGTTGGGAGAGATGAGGCGACTTCGTCGCTATCCGTAAGGACGCGTGGTCAGTATAAACCATGAACGGCTTTGAGCCGAGTAGGTGAACCCTAAATTTGATAAGGGCGTACTTCATAGCAAGTAGCTCCTGTGGTAAAGTGTGCCATTAATTGGGCATAATTAAGGGCCTAATTAGGGGTCTAATTAGGGGTCTGACTGCGGACACAAATTGGGTACGTAATCGTGTACGATTGTGTGTACCACGGTGTATACAGTTGCGTGTACAACCGTGGTGCACATAAACAGGACATAGACGGGAAATTGGGAGATGGGACGATTACATACAGGTACTCAACGAACAGCAACAAACATCGAAGAACGACGGATAAATCAGGTCGACTGGTCGACGGAGGACGCTGGAATGGGTAGTTCTGATTGGTGAATATTAAGTAATTGGTAGTTCTTAGGATTTAAGCAATAATAAAGTTCTCCTTTTACGTACGATCGAGCAGATCGTTTTAGAGACGGCACTTTTGCGCCTCCCTCACTAGTATATACCTCTACGTCCCGGGTGGGAGCACTTAGTGCTTTTTTGGCCCACCGGTAGGCGTAGGGTGTGAGAACTCACCCCGCAACTCCGCCCGCAGTGTCAGCGGTTATTCTTAAAGGTTTTTGTTCTCGGGAACGTGATTGAGCAGTTCTCTCACCTCTTCCCCGTTTGGTTCACGTTTGGTCCCTAGAGTTCGACTGCTGTAAGCTCCCCAACTCTAGGTAGATTTAGTGAAATTCCCCTTCCTCGTAAAGTCTAGGCTAGGAATACATATATTTGGGTGTTCTTTTAGCTGTTTAAGACTCCAGATGCTCCTCGATCAGGCATTGAAGACTTCCGCTGCCTGATCAAGTACCCCCTTCGACGATCAACACCTGATCAACACTCTGCAACTTGCTACCCGCATTCATCTGCTCGCAACTCGCATCAACTAGTGCCTGATCGACAAAATCAATCAGACCGATCAGACCGATCAGGTCGATCAGGTCGATCACGATCTGACTTTTAACTATTGGCTCTGTTCACCCCTGATCACCCCCTGATCAACGACCAGAGGCCCTGATCATCGACTATTTGCGCCTGATCGCAACAGTCGCTTCATCACAAGTCAACTCAATCCTGCAACAAAGAATTGCAGCGTGCCATCCCCGCCACCTGGAGAGCTACCCACGCCCAATCCATCGGGTACACAAGGTGAGCAGGAACACAAGCAGTCAAGAGACAACCGGAGGACCCCCTTCGTTAGTCGTCAGTCCGGTCGCCGTGGTAACGCCTTATCAAGCGTCAAAAACATTGATCAGCCGCTCCACCACACTCCTTATCATGAACGGGATTATTCCGTTCCGCATCTTTAATCTGCCTCGACTCAAACGCGATCACGCGTTCCCTTCCTGTATCATCTTCTTGTAACAAAGCACATCCGATTGCGAAATCGGAGGCGTCGAAGACGACACTTAATGGTTTCCCAGAATCTGGGAGATCAAGAACGGGAGCTTTTAACAATCTCCCCTTAACCGCTTCAAAAGCGTTTTGGTGTTTGGTTTCCCAACACCAATCAACATCCTTCTTAAGAAGGTCGGTTAATGGCTTCGCCATTTCAGCGTAGTTCTCGCTGTACTTGTGGAGATAGTTGGCTAATCCAAGCCACTTCCGTAAATCTCTAAGATTTACAGGCGAAGGCCACTCCACATTGGCTTTCACCTTCGCGGGATCCGCCCGCACTCCATCCTTACCGATGGAGCATCCGAGGAAAGGAATTTCCTCAGCACCAAAGATACATTTGGATGCGTTCGCATATAACTTATGCTCTCGCATACATTCGAGCACCGCGCGAAGGTGTATAAGGTGCGTCTGAACATCAGACGAGTCTCCTTCCGCGCGACTATGAACGAATATATCGTCGAAGTACGTCTGATCGTACTTTCTATGAGGGCGGAAGAGTTGAGTCACCATGTGATTAAAAATCGCTGGCGCATTCTAAAGCCCCTGTGGCATAACAAGACACTCCCACAGCATGCCACTAGGCGTGCTGACCGCTGGAAGCGGAATATCGGACGCTCGCATGAGCACCTGATAATACCCTTCCACCATATCTCAGGCGCTGTAAACAGTACAGCCCGCCATATTGTTCGGGAGGATATCCTTCCGAGGAATCTGAGTCTGCATGGGTACAGTAGCTTCATTCTGCTTGTTGTACGCATGCACAATGCGCCACTTTCCGTTCGGTTTACGAACACAAAAAGTGGGAGATGAACGGGGAGACTTGCTCTCCCGTACCATCCCTGCCACTTCTTTCCCCTTGAAGAATGCGTCGATGACGTCGAATTGCTCCTTGGGGAGAGGCCACTGCCTAGTGACGCACGCAGTATTTGGTTCCAGGAACCAAGTCAATTTCATGTAGGACTCCCCGATCCGGTGGTAACCCCATCGGCGGGTTGTCACTAATGATATCTCCAAATTCCTTCAGTAAGGAATGGTAGGGGCCATCAGGATCCGCAAGGATCTTGAGGCCGCTTCGGGCATTCAATGCCTGTTTGTTTTTCACCAATACTGACTTGTCCATTGTGGATGAGGAGTTCAACTCCTTTTCCGGACGCAACACGACGACCTCGTCGATTTCACCTGCTCTCAAAGCAGTTCCCAACTCGTTAAAGGACATCTCCTCCAACGACAACAGTTCGCCTACCCCAGGCAACCGTTCCAGGCTTAAGCCTTCTGTGACAACACCTGTCACACTATTCAGCATCCGATAGGACTGCTGACTACTGGCCTCGGACTCATCCCGAGACCCAGATGGGGGGAGTCATTTGCCCCATCTATTGGAAGCGCCTCGAGCCTATCCACAGAGGTCTCTACCTCTACCACCGGTGACTCCCCGGTCTCACCTACAACGGCGTTGTCGGAATCATTTCCGACGTGCGAAAGAGACGAACTACGGGTCTCTTCGCTTGGAAGCGACTCGCGCTTAACCACAGGGATCCCTACCCCTACCACTGGCCGTCGCAACTTGTTCACCGAGCACGGCGTGGTCGGAATCAGTTCCGACCTGCAGAAGAGACGAACTTCGGGTTTCTTCTCTAAGAGCCTCGCGCTTATCCTCAGAGGAATCCACCTCTATCACTGGCGACTCACCAGTCTCACCTATAACGGCGTGGGGATTAACCGCCGAACACCCCTCGTCAAGGAACACTTCCTTGACCTCATTGGGACTAATCATCTCATACATCCCAATCTCCGGCATTTCACGCCAGAATCTCTTTTGCGATCGAGAAAAGGTGGGTTCATGACTCGCCAATGCTTCACCCGATCGCGGGTGCGTTGAGCCAATGGACTTAGACTTCCAGTCTATTCATGGCTCGTGACGTTCTAGCCACTTCATGCCCAGAATGAGGTCATACCTCGAGTCCAAATCCAGCACTAGGCAACGTTATAAGCTGTCGAAGTCTGCAAACTTCAGCTTAAGGTCAATCGAGACCTTTGGTACAGAAACCTGTACGCCCGTCGCAAGACGGACCGAGACAACGTCACTAGAACGTGCCTCTAGGGCCTCGGCATACAAGGACTCTTCACAACAGAAGCTCGTCTGACATAATTGTCAGACGCTCCAGATTCTATCAAGACTCTCGAAGGCTTATCAAATCGTTTCACGTCCGCAACGACAACCAGCAAACCTGGCTGGTACACCAACTCGGTGCTAGAAAACACCGTTTCCCTCGGGGCTTTGTGCTGTCGTCCCCTACCTGGGGATTACCAGCTTTGAGGGATCCCCCAGTAGGGCGCCCGCACCTACTGGGAGCCGTCGTTTCCCGACGGCTTGGGAGAGGGCCTTTTACCCGCCCTCGTCCCCTTGTACCGAGTGTCTCGCTGGGGGTTCCGCGTACATCTGTTCCGCAGATGATCCGTGCTCCCACACTGAAAGCATCTTAGCGGCCCATGCCGCTGCAACATTGCAAGGAGATCCGCTTCGAAGCTCTGCGAAAAGGAGTCAGAGTGACTCCTAGCGGAAGTTTTCTCTTCCGCTTCGATCTGACTAAGATCCATGGGCTCGGGACCCACCTTAGAGGAACGAAAGTTCCTTTCGGCGTTAAACGCCATCTTAAACGCCTCACCCAGGGATTGGGGTCGGCATCGGAAGAGCTCCGAACGTTCTGGCCCTTCTTTCAGGCCTCACATGAACACGGGAATGCACAAATCGTCCGAATACGCTTTCGCGTACATCCCTGCCAACAGGGTCTTCAGTTCTTGGATGTATGTCTACAAGTCCCTAGTGCCCTGACGGCACCTCAAAAACGCAAGGTGATTCTGGAAAACCAGATCAGGCGTAGCGTACGTGTCCATAAGCTTTCTCTTAAGGACTTCACAGGTTGGTAACACGTTCGTGACCGAATCCGGACACGTAAACGCCCATGTACGGGCTTTGCCCGTAAGATGGGTTAGTGCAAGTCCCACTTGCAAGTGACCCCGATCACATTCGCTGTGGCGAAGGCCGTTTCGACCTCGCGAAGCCACACATAAAGGTTATCACCTTTTTCACCGGTGAATTCCTTTATCTTAAAGGATAGCGGAGGGCGCACCCCCGTAGACGTGGAATGACTTCCACGAAATTCGCCTCATGGGCGATGAGGGCGTTAACCCTCTCACGCACGGTATCAAGACCTTGCTCCTGTGGAGAAGCGAAGGCAAAAATTTCGGTCACTTTGTGTCAGCGGAACGCCGATCAGTTTATCAGCGATCGGATTGGCGGAAAACAAGGGGGGATTTTCAGCCTTTCGTGTGCAAGAAGTGTCAAGAACACATATTTTGGTAAGTCACATGATATTGCGTGTACTTACATATTTCATGTTTGTACATATTGGGGACCGTAGGGAGATAGGATTGGTTAGTTTTGGTTTTACCGAGTTTGGATTTTTTGCCTTTTAACTCACAACAAGGAAGTCTTTAACATCTTTCCCAAGTACGTTAGTCGCCTCTGCACGCCGCGGAGTGTTTAGGAGCAGAGGGTCGATTAATCCCCTCTAGCTCATTATACCCGGCCGGGACGCGTTACAGGCGCATTTGGCCCGCCGGAAGTCCCTCGACGGGAGTACGCATTCGTCGGCTTCGCAAGCCCAAGTTACACACCTTTGGAACGTGTAAGCAAGAATTTGGATTGTTACGTGGAGATATCGTTCGTGGAGTTTGTTACGTTCTCGTTGGATCTCCATATTGGAATACTGGTCTTTTATTCTCGCATTGGTTGGGCTCTACGATCGGTTAAGCGATCTGCCCTTTGGAGTATACTCACTCTGAGTATAATTTGTCTGCCCGTACCCAGGGTGAAGAGTTCCGCCCAGGGTACACCGCCCAGCACGGTCTCACGTTTTAGACCCAAATCAATTCACAGCGACGATCCACCAAGTGTGTAACCAGCCCATTCCATCGGGTACACAAGGTGAGATGGAGACGCAAAAATCGGACCAGGCGTCCTATGCTGATGATTGGTCGTCTGCTAGCAGCGGACGATCAGATCGGATCGTAGGCGAAGGTTCGCGGGGTACCCCCCCCCGTCAGTTGGAAGGCTGGGCACGATGGTGGTCAGGTTATCGACACTACGGTGTTCGATTTTGAACTAGACTCCACCACAATGGTGCGCGTGCCCGGATCACTTGGTGATCGCGGATATCACCGAGATGATATCTCGTCGATAATTGATTATAACGAATTAAATGTGGAATTGTTCTGGAGAGGACATAAGGAACGGCTATCGCCTTATGTTCTCGTTGTCGATAAGGATGGCGATGTCCGATCTGGAAGGGTGGAGGACCAGGTCGGGATTAATAAGTTTTTTCCTCCCCATAAGACTCCCACCGGAGACGATCGGGACTATAGCAAGTCTTGCTATAGTTCCGGAAAGGATCAGGACTTTTGTACTGATCCTTTGCATTTGAATGAACTATTTGATGAAAAAATAAAAGATGAAAACGACTTGGAGGCTGATCGGGACTATCAGATCAACCTTTCCAAGGTTCCCAAGCAAAGGCTCGGAATGCCACCCGATGAAGACGACTTGGAAGAAATGTCGCAGGATGGGGATGGGGCTATCAAGGAAGAGGACCTGACCAGGATGTATTACATCCACGAGTTAAAGCGATTTATTCGTGAAGACCAGGTCATGCAGACCTTAAACCCCCAGATCCCCGATCGCCTTCTCGGACCCACCACCGATCCGATCCAAAGCGATCGGCCGTTGCTATTGGTGAAGAATCTGCTGGCGATGTTGGCTGAGGTCGGCATAAAAGTGCAAAACCTCGCCAACGTACAAAAACGATTTGATCTGGACACTTGGAAGCTGGAGATGTCGATGTCGACCCTTCGTGATCATTTGGTGCCGTTGGTGGGGGCGGTGTGCCGCCCAACTCTCACCGTGGCATTGAACGTCGCTGAGGCCACGGCAGCACACGATAATGTGTGTTCCGATGATAAATCGCTGTATCAGTCTCCACCTTCCTCTAATAGCTCATCGGAGTTGGAGGTCGGTGTTGAGCGGATGACCATGGGGGTGGATCATACCCCCATGGGAGCATAAAAAGGACGTGCGGCAGCATGGGGCTGCATGCCGGTCGGGGCCCCAGGAGCCCCCACATGTTTCAGTGCCCCCAAAGGAGGATGCCAACACTCTGCCCATGACCCAAGCTAACGTCCAAGCCATGTTTGAGGCAATGATGGAGCGTTTCATGGGAGACCGATACCGATCGCCTCCGCACCCGCATGCCCAGGACCGATCTGCCCGGCAAAATGTCAATACTTGCCGGGATGTTGATATTGAGTCAGTGGCATCAACGGATAAGGCTACCCGAAGTGGCAGACCAGTTGGCAGAGGAAGACGCAAGTCGCAGCCAGCCCGACCGCGCCGATCAATCAAAACCAGCGATTTCGACATGGAGTCGATCGGCGATCCGGATGACCAGTGTGGTTCAGACGGTGCAGGTGCGGGCAGAACGCGCAGGGCTAACCTAGCCTCTACGACCGCCTTTAATTTTGGATCTACTGCGATCCCACGCATTCGCATGGCTGAGACCACTGATCTCAAGGATTTCACTGGCAAGGACGCCGACGACGAGCAAGCCAGATCGTGGTTTGGTCGGGTCAAGTCTGCTTTCTTGCGGGATCAGACACCAAAAAAGGAACGGTGTTTGATCTTCATAGATCTGCTGAAAGGACCGGCTGCGAACTGGATCCAACAGTTGAGTCGGGATATCCGATCTGACTGGGATCTGCTATGTTCTTAATTTGAGGGGCAGTACTGCAACTCCGGATTAGATAGAGCCCGCAAATACCATCATATGCAGAAGCGGGCGACGAGAGCCGATTGAGTACGTGCACCGTTTGAACGTGGCTTCAATTCACTCCGGGATAGTGATCAAGGAAAGCAACCCGCCGACCGGTGCCGCTATGGAGAACTTGGGTCACTATATCAGTACCCTTGATGACCAAGAGCTGGCATATCAGCTCACTCTGCTGCGTCTCAAAGATGTGGTGGAAGCGGAGCAGACGTTGCGGACGCTGCAACACTCACGCAGAATGAGGGCGAAGGTAGCCGTTGGATCGGGTCGCTACAGATCGAAGACCCAGACCGACCCGTTGAAGTGTCCCCTGACCGGATCGGCTCGTGCTGTTAAGGCGATCGCGACTGAAGACAGCACTGGATCGGAAGAAGAAAGTAGCGGCCACTCCAGTCGGGAGTCAGACGAGGACCAATATCGCCACATCTTCGTCACGGAACCTTCCCCAAGGACCATATCGACGCCTAACCAGGCAGATCGGAAGGGCAGGAGTGGAAACAAGTCCGATCCGGACCGACCTCGCAAGAAGTGTTCTCACCGCGGGTCAAGAAAGCACGATGATCGGGGCTGCTGGAAGAAGCTGATATGCAAGAAGTGTGAAAGACGCGGCCACCCCACCGATCACTGCCTTTTCGTGTGCAAGTCATGTGGAGAGATCCACGAGGCCGGCCAGTGCAAGATCGAAGAGTTCTTCAATCTGATGCGCAAGTGGTATGTGCCGGGTAAGCACGCGGGGATGCTTCCACCAGACGTGGAAAAGATGTTAAACTAGAACGCTCGCCAGGTTGGAATCTGGATCGAGCTGAGCGATCTACGTTTGGCATCTGTGCATATGTCGGCAAGGAGAATAAAACTGACAATACATGTTCTATTCTCAATTGCGTCGATCGGGATCATCCAGTCTACAATCTCACGACCGATGAATATTACCGATCGAAGGTGGTCATGCAGCTGGATCTGCTTCCTGGGGAGTCTCGCGGATACTGGAAGTATCATGCGCCCGACAAATGGTTCAAGCAGGCGAAAGCCTATGGTAAGAGAAACAACCAGAAGGCAACGATTTTGTTCGACTCTGGGGCCGAAGTCTCAATTATCGACTCCGCCCTTTCTCGTAAGGTCGGATGTCGTATAGACGACACCCAGAGACAAGAATGCGTCGTAATCGGTGAAAATTCTTACATGACCGAAGGAAGGACGCGCGTGAAGATCACCCTATCGGGTTCGTTGGTCTACTTCTTCAGCGTTTGGGTTGGCAAGCTGGCCGGTCAGGATGCCCTGTTAGGAATGGATTTCATGGTGCCGGCAGGTATTCGCCTTGATCGGTCTCATGGAGTGCTTACACTCCAGGATGAGGTACAGATCCAGTTAGCTGGTCGGCGGCACCTATACGGATCGCACACCGATCTGGTCAGGTGGGATCAAGATGTCACCATTCCAGTCGGCCAATCCGCTGATACCCCGGTCGATAAAGGTTTTCTAGCAAGGAAGTTATGGGTGACCAGGGGCGATCGGTGGGTGCCGACCTTTGTGAAGAGCGCCGGCCGGTTTGATTACGTTTGACTCACTAATATCGGTGACAAGCCGCTTACGCCCGACAACAATACTATTGTTAGCATGTGGCTGGAGGAAGGGAAAGTGCCAAGAAAGATGGGGTTCGTCTCGATCGGATCGAGACGGTATGTTTAGTGGCAGAACTTGGCATACCAAGCGACCACCGATCTGGTCAGCAATGATGGATCGGTGGAAGATGATACCTCACCTATGGTGGAACGATCCAGCTATGTAACCCCTAGGAAGATGCTAGTTCGAAGAAAGGCACCGCAGGCGCCGGATACGGTGGACCATCAAGTAGATGAGCCAAAGTTCGTTAACGTGGTGGCGACACAAGAACAGGCGACAGCAGAGCCGCAAATAGAAAAAGGGAAGCATGGCGAGACTGGGGCGGACCATGATGGCACGCTTGAGCAGGTCGGTGTCGGTGAAGGGCAGCCCGCCGATCGGGAACAGCAGTGTTCAGCCGATCAGGACGGTTTGGGTGTTATTGACCCGGAAGATGACCAGGTCTGCATCCATGAGGGCGGGGACCAATACATTCAGGAGTTGGAGAGCCAGATGGCAGTCCTCCCTGAAGTGTCTGCTGACCCGCCCGAGGTTACTATGGACGATCTGCAAGTGGGCGATCGGGATCTCAACAGTTCCGATCAGATCGATCAGCTAAAGAAAATCATATGGAAAAAGAAACATCTGCTGATCGGGAAAGGCAACGCCTTACCCCCTGCTGCTTGCTGAGCGATCTGTGACATCGACGTGGGTGATGCCAAGCCGATCGCCCAGCGATGCCGACGTGTGGTGCCACAGTACCGCGAAAAATTGTCCGATCTTATTAAAGAACTGTTGGCTACCAAGATCATTAAGCCGTCGACCTCGCCGTGGGGCTCACCGATCGTGATTTTGACCAAGAAGAACGGCGTCTACATCAGGTTGTGTATCGATTATCGGTTGGTAAATAGGTTGAACAAGCTTATGGTGTACCCGATGCTGCTGGTCAGCGATCTGCTATAAGATCTCGACAAGGCCCTATGGTATTGCTCACTGGATATGGCAAGTGGATTTTGGGTGGTTTCGATGACCGATCGGACTCGCGAGATCTCCGCATTTGTTACGCCGTTCGGTCTGTTCGAGTGGAACCGTATGCCGTTTCGGGTTGAAGAACGCGCCCCAGATCTACCAGAGGCTGATCGACAACGCACTGTATGGACATGTCAAGATCATCACCGATCAGGACCTCAACAAAAATTATGATGTATTTACAGAGGGTGAACCTGACCGGGAGAGGAGACCGTCCGTTCTGGGAAGGCGATCGTATATCGACGACATTCTGATCCCTGCCTCGTCATGGAGCGATCTGTGCGAGAAGGTCGAACGTTTGTTGGAGACATGCGATCGCTGGAACCTGTCGATCAGTGCTGTGAAAAGTTATTGGGGCATGTCCAAGGTCGCCTATTTGGGTCATATGGTGTCGATCAGTGGGATGGAGGCCAATCCCAAAGATCTGGAATCACTGAACAACCTCCCGTTTCCCAGATCGCTGAAGGCAATGCAGTCCTTCTTGGGAAGCCTAAATTACTACAGCCGCTTCATTGAAGACTTGCGATTTACGTGGCCGTGCTGTACGAGCTCCGGGAAGTCGACTACCATATGTTGCGCGAAGAAGATCGGGCAACTTTACGGGAGGGCAGCGACTCTGATCTGCCCGCAGATTGTCCTCAAGTGGAGGCAGAGGATCACATGAGGCGTTCAAAGGTTGCTTTCGGTATGCTAAAGGCCAAGATGGCGACGGCACCGATTCTCAAGCACTTCGATCCGGAGAAAATGCGGATCGTCATTGTGTATGCTAGTAAGTGGGCCATTTCGGCCACTCTAGTACAATAACATGATGGAGTGTACCACCCGGTCACTTTTACGAGCCGGGCATTGAAGCCGAACGAAGTTAATTATGGGATCGTCGAAAAGGAAGTTCTGTCTTTACTACGGATTTTGTATGTGTGCTACAACCTACTGGTCGGCCGATCTGTAAAGGTTCTTTCTAGAAAGTCGACATTGGCCTGGATGTTATCGGCCAATTGGATGGACGATCGGCTCGGCAGATGGTCAGCGATCTTGTCACAGTGGTCCCTCGGGGTCGTCAAGTGCACCAAGGGAGAGGAGGAAATATTGGGCACATTGGCTGCCGGTATCTCCCCTCGGTCTGAAGTGGATGAGGCTCTGATGGAGATTGCCCAAGGAAGCAACCTCGACAGTCAATCTCTCTGCCGCAACCAACCGTCGATCGCGATGAGGAACTCCTGGTCTTGAGTTTCGACGGATCGACTAGCGTGAAGAAGAAGGTCGGCTCCTATAGTGCCATACTGTGGAAGTTACCACAATGGTCTATAGTAGCAGCCGCAGCCGATTTCACGCCTGACATAACGGTCAACGAAGCGGAATATCGGGTGCTCCTTATATGTCTTGATATTCTGTCATCACAAAAGAAAGGGCGGATCATCATATGTGGTGACTCCAACCTACTGATAAGGCAGATCACCGGGGAGATCGACTGTAAGGCTCCACGGCTGAAGTTGCTGAATGATCGGGTGATGAAGGCACTGAAAGACTATCCCAACCACGAGCAATTGAATGTGAAACGGGATTGGAACAGAAGCGCCGATCACCTCGCGACCCAAGCTATCGGGACCAGATCGGGGCGACGATCCCCGAGGACGCCGTTCTACATGAACTTATGAACATAAACAGGCTCCCGGAGCTGATCAAGCTCAAGGACAGCCCTGATCAGGTGCATGTGATGGCGGCGACTAGATCGCGAACTCGGAAGTCTCTCCGATCGCTCCCAAAGGAAAGGATGAGTGAGTACGTTGTACAACAGCTAAGGGCGGAACGGACCCTCAAGGCGCAGGACGACGAATAGTGGATCGTCAACTTGAAGGCCTATCTGCGCGGTGAACTGTCCAAGTTAACAAATGATCAGAGGAAAGAGTGTACCAAGATCGCGGACAGTTACGATGTGGACGACAATGGATTGCTATATAACTGCCGTGACGTTGACCAAGACAGTCCTGATCGAGATCGACTAGCAAAACTGGTGATCCCTGAGTTGCTACTTGAAGCCGGCACCGAGTCCGGGGAATATCTCAACCCCCGAGAACTTCTCGATGCCGAGCTTGGGGATCTTGGCGCACGACGCCTGCACAGGCTGCAGGTCAGGCGCGCGTGATGCTTGCCTGAAATGCATCCCAGGCATCTTCATCGCCGGTACATTCGCTCTTGCAACATTCTGTGCATTTCCTTGAGCATTTGTCGGGAGCCTAGCTGTAACAGGGTTACATTCGAGTCACATTTAGTTGGTGGTTACGTGAGTACACTACGGTTGAGGTCAGTATTGACCGGTTCGAATGGTTTTGAACCATTATTTATTTTAACCAATCAGGGCAGGAGCCCTTGGGGGTGGTGGCGTGTCAGCCATCCACGTGTCGGTACACAGGTGGTGTACACTACATTCTAGCTAGGTACGAATTTGGTATGTTCTACTTAGTATTACATATAGTTTACATTAGTTTAAATCAATTTAGACTAATTATATATTAAATATACATTCAGTTTACATTTTCACTCAACAACTGCAGACGCACGACCTCGACCGGTCGTGCGTGTAGTTAGTGCCGTAGCGTAAGGGGATCCCTCCCCTTAGCTACATCCTTAGTAAGGGAGCCTTGCCGGTAAGGCAGTATCGAAGGCTACTAGTAAACCAAACCGGGAATATTGGCCCCGAGTAGGAGAGCTCTCTCCTACTAATCCCTTTATAAGGGTGTATCGGCTAAGTATCGGCGAACTCCGCTTTAAGTAAAGTCTTCCTCTGTGCGCTAGCCGCACCGTGCGTTTACGCACTGGCTACATCTGGTAGCACTTGTAGTCAATCCAACACCTGTGTTGGTAGACTAAGGCATCCTCTGCAAAGGATGAATCAGGACGATTGGGATAGGTTAACCCTCGAACAGCAGGAAGCCTTTAACAGGCTGTTATCCTTAATGGGTGACGAGGGTATGAAGATCCTAGTGGAGGAGGGCCTTGAGGCTGTAAAGGCAAGGGTCAATGCCCTCATCGCCCATGAGGCGAGTTTAGGTGGGAGTCGTTTTACGGGGGTGCGTCCCCCATTATCATATAATATAAAGGAGTTCACCGGAGAGAAGGGTGACAACCTTTACGTGTGGTTGCGAGAGGTCGAAACACCCTTCGCCACAGAGAATGTGATCGCTGATCACTTGCAAGTGGGACTTGCATTTACCCATCTTACGGGTAAATCCCGTGCATGGGCGTTTACATGTTCGGATTCAGTCACGGACGTGTTCCCAACATGGAAGGTCCTTAAGCAGAAGCTTATGGACATGTACGCAACGCCTGATCTGGTTTTCCAGAATCAGCTGTCGTTTCTGAGGTGCCGTCAGGGCACTACGGACTTTGAAACATATACCCAAGAACTTAAGACCTTGTTGGAAGGGATGTACGCGAAAGCGTATTCGGACGATGTGTCCATCCCCGTCTTCATGGGAGGCCTGAGAGAAGTGCCAGCACGTTCGGAATTGTTCCGATGCCGACCCGAATTCCTCGGGGAGGCGTTCAAGATGGCGTTCAACGCCGAGAGGAACTTCCGTTCCTCTAAGGTGGGTCCCGAACCCATGGACCTTAGTCATGTCGAAGCGGAGGAGAAACCTCCCGCTAAGAGTCAATCTGACTCTTTTCCGCAGATCTTCGAGGCGGAGCTCCTTGCAATGTTGCAGCGGCATGGGCCTCTGAGATGCTTCCTGTGTGGGAGCACGGATCATCTGCGGAACAGATGTACGCGGAACCCCCAGCGAGACACTCGGTACAAGGGACCAAGGGTGGGGAAAAAGCCCCTGCCCAAGCCGTCGGGAAACGACGGCTCCCAGTAGGTGCGGGGCGCCCTACTGGGGGACCCCTCAGTGCTTTTAAGCCCCAGGGTAGGGGACGACAGCACAAAGCCCCGAGGGAAACGGTGCTTTCTAGAACCGAGTTGGTGTACCAGCCAGGTTTGCTGGTAGTCCTTGCGGACGTGAAAGGCTTTGATAAGCCTTGGAGAGCCTTGATAGACTCTGGAGCGTCTGACAATTATGTCAGACGAGCTTCTGTTGTGAAGAGTCCTTGTATGCCGAGGCCCTTGAGGCACGTTCTCGTGACGTTGTCACGGTCCGTCTTGCGACGGGCGTACAGGTTTCTGTACCCAAGGTCTCGATTGACCTTAAGCTGAAGTTTGCAGACTTTGACAGCTTATAACGTTGCCTAGTCCTGTATTTGGACTCGAGGTATGACCTCATTCTGGGCATGAAGTGGCTGGAACGCCACGAGCCATGGATAGACTGGAAGTCTAAGTCCGTTGGCTCAACGCACCCGCGGTCGGGTGAAGCATTGGCGAGTCGTGAACCCACCTTTGCTCGATCGCAAAAGCGATTCTGGCGTGAGATGC
>CM047581.1:917440-940742 GCA_026184515.1 Peronosclerospora sorghi | reverse complement strand
GCATCTCACGCCAGAATCGCTTTTGCGATCGAGCAAAGGTGGGTTCATGACTCGCCAATTCTTCACCCGACCGCGGGTGCGTTGAGCCAATGGACTTAGACTTCCAGTCTATCCATGGCTCGTGGCGTGCCAGCCACTTCATGCCCATAATGAGGTCATACCTCGAGTTCAAATACAGGACTAGGCAACGTTCTAAGCTGTCAAAGTCTGCAAACTTCAGCTTAAGGTCAATCGAGACCTTGGGTACAGAAACCTGTACGCCCGTCGCAAGACGGACCGTGACAACGTCACGAGAACGTGCCTCAAGGGCCTCGGCATACAGCCGACTCTTCTCCACAGAAGCTCGTCTGACATAATTGTCAGACGCTCCAGAGTCTATCAAGACTCTCCAAGGCTTATCAAAGCCTTTCACGTCCGCAAGGACTACCAGCAAACCTGGCTGGTACACCAACTCGGTGCTAGAAAGCACCGCTTCCCTCGGGGCTTTGTGCTGTCGTCCCCTACCCTGGGGCTTAACAGCACTGAGGGGTCCCCCAGTAGGGCTCCCCGCACCTAGTGGGAGCCGTCGTTTCCCGACGGCTTGTACAAGGGCTTTTTCCCCACCCTTGGTCCCTTGTAGCGAGTGTCTCGCTGGGGATTTTTCGGAAATCTGTTCCTCAGATCCGTGCTCCCACACAGGAAGCATCTCAGCGGCCCACGCCGCTGCTTCATGGCTAAGAGCTCTGCCTCGAAGCTCTGTGGAAAAGAGTCAGAGTGACTCTTAGCGGGAGGTTTCTCCTCCGCTTCGACCTGGCTCAGGTCCATGGGTTCAGGACCCACCTTAGAGGAACGGAAGTTCCTCTCGGCGTTGAACGACATCTTGAACGCCTCCTCTAGGGATTCGGGTCGGCATAGGAACAATTCCGAACGTGCCGGCCCTTCTCTCAGGCCACCCATGAAGACGGGGATGGACACATCGTCCGAATACGCTTTCGCGTACATCCCTGCTAACAGGGTCTTAAGTTCCTGGATATTTGTTTCCAGGTCCCTAGTGCCCTGACGGCACCTTAGAAACGCCAGTTGATTCTGGAAAACCAGATCAGGCGTTGCGTACATGTCCATAATCTTCTGCTTAAGGACATCCCAGGTTGGAAACACGTCTGTGACTGACTCCGAGCACGTAAACGCCCACGTACGGGCTTTGCCCGTATGATGGGTCAATGCAAGTCCCACTTGCAAGTGATCAGCGGTCATGTTCGCTGTGGCGAAGGCCGTTTCGACCTCTCGCAACCAAACATACAGGTTGTCACCCTTATCTCCGGTGAACTCCTCTATCTTAACGATAATGGAGGGCGCACCCCCGTGGAATGACCTCCACCGCAACTCGCCTCATGAGCGATGAGTGCATTTACCCTTGCCTTTACGGCCTCAAGGCCCTGCTCCACTAGGAGCTTCATACCTTCTTCCCCCGTTAAGGGTAACAGCCTTTTAAAGGCTTCCTGCTGGACGAGGGTCAAACTGTCCCAATCGTCCTGATTCATCCTTTGCAGAGGATGCCTAGTCTACCAACACAGGTGTTGGATTGACTACAAGTGCTACCAGATGTAGCCGGTGCGTATACGCACGGTGAGGCTAGCGCACAGAGGAAGACTGTTCCTTAAAGCGGTAGCTACCGCTACTTAGCCGATACGCCCTTGTAAAGGGCTTAGTAGGAGAGTTCTCCTACTCGGGGCCAAGATTCCTGGGTTAGTTTACGACTTAGCCTTAACGGCTGTATTCCCTTTACGGGATGTAAGTAAAGGGAGGACTCCCTCTTACCTACAACACTCACTGCGCGCGCGACCGGTCGAGGTCACGCGTCCGCTAAATAGAGTGAAATGTAAACTGAATATATTTAATATGTAATCAGCCTAAATTAATTTAAAATAATTTAAACTATATGTAATACTAAGTAGAATATTCCTAATTCGTACCTAGCTAAAATGTAGTGTACACACCTGTGTACTGACACGTGGATGGCTGACACACCACCACACCAAGGGCCCATGCCCTGATTGGTTAAAATAACCAAAGGTTCGAAACCTTTCAACCCGGCCAATACTGACCTCAACCGTGGTGTACTCATGTACACCAACACTCAGTGTTACCCGAATGTAACCCCGTTACACTTGAGCTCCAATATTTCCATTTCACCAAAAAACTTTTCGACTGCGTCCGAAGTGCTTCCAGTGACCAATAGGTCATCGACATACGCCCCTACTAGAACGATGCCATCCACACCACGCCTGACGAACACGCAGGTATCCGTGACGCATTGCTCAAAATTCAATCCTTTCAACGTTTGGCATAGTAGTTGCTGCCATAACCTCCCGGCCTGTTTGAGGCCATGCAAATTTCGTTCCAATTTTAGTGAGAGTTCACCATTTGAATCCACATCAAACATTTCACGTATTTCTATCGAAATATGCATACCTTGCGGAATCTTCAGATGAATCTCACAGTCTTCTTCCGCCCTTGCCTTCGGGTAGGCGCTCGGCACATCACCGTGCCGCGCCGGTACCCCCCAGATTTGTGACATGGCCAGGACCACCTTTACGTTATCGACTTCCATGACTGTCGAAAACGTGAAGTGGTAATCCTGGCCGTAAACTTGACGATCACCGCGTGCCACCAGTCGATCCTTATAGCGCTCGACCGTTCCATCCGCACGCAACTTAGTCTTGTACACCCACTTAGTGGGCAGCAATTTTTTGTCTGGGCGCGATTGATAATCTTCCATGTGCCGATATCTTCGAGCGCTTTCAGCTCCTCCTGTTCCGCTTTCGTCCATAAATCGGAGTTTGCGCCTTCATGCGCCTCCTTGTAGGACTTCCGATCAGGAACTGCAACCTTGGACACAATTCCATTGTCAATAGACTCGACCACAGCGTAAACGCACATCGCGTGCTCTGGAATTTTATTTTCTAGCTTTTTCAGCTTTGAAACTGTGTCCATCAATCGAAATTTCGTTTTCATTCACTTCATGTTTCTTCACATCAGACACGTCAATCACTCTTTCTAGGTCTTTCGTCTTTTTCTTGCTGACTTTTTCTAGTTCAGCCGCCTTGTGAGTTTTTTTGATTACGCGTCCAGACTAACTCGGAGTCTTGTGCGCCTTTTCACTTGCATCTTGCGCTTCATATTGTCTTGGTACGTCGGTTTCTTGAGTCTACTTTGCGCTTGCACGTCCTGCAGCGCGTTGTTCCATCTCCTCATCCGCAACACCCAATGCCCTCGTGATTTGGTCATTTCGTCCTAAAATCAAGGCCCTTTCAGCGTGTTTAGTGAGGGTCTTTTTCCTTGGATCCCTCTACACCATGCACGGTGAACCAAATACTACAATTTCTTTCAACGACGGTTTCTTGTCCGTCAACATTTCAAATGGCGACACTTTGCCAGGGTTCAAACGGGTCGGGGTACGGTTCAAAATATACGAGGCGTATTCCGCCGCCTCGGACCAGTACATCAATGGTACCCCCGACCCAAAAATCATACACCGGACCATGTTAAAAATGGTCCGGTTCATCCGCTCGGATTTTCCATTGGAGGCTGGAAATCCAGCCTCCGTAACCTGCCGACGCACTCCAGTCCTTTTACAGAACAATTCCACGGTTTTGTATTCACCCCCTCCATCCGTGAGTAAAACGTGAATACGACACTTGAACTCGCTCTCAAAACAAGTAAAAAAAATGTTCAAACATCTTCGCCGCTCTGTCTTTCGTTCGAGCGGCGAAAACACGCACTAGATCGAAAAGCGGTTTACAAAAACCACTAAATATCGGTTTCCACGCCTGTCGTGCGGTGTGATTGGTCCCTTCAAGTCACTGCATATCACACCGCCGACGCGTTAAATCGGGGAATTCTCGCCCGAATCAGCCCTTGGCTGTGGTTTCCTCGATCCTTTTCCTTCAGCACAGGTCAGGCAATTGGGTCGACTACTGTCTGTCAACTTGATGCCTGACCTGGGGTCCTTGGCTAGTTTCTCGACCGTGTCGTAAGCCAAGTGACCCAAGCGAGTATGAAAATGATGTAGAGTGCCTTCCTGCACATCATCATCAGGTTCCGCAGCGACAGCATTCAGCAACATGTGCTTGAACTGCTGTGCGCGCCCGCTCAGCTTTTCCGGCATTAATTCTGCCACGAAAATGGATCCACATATCCGAATTGGAAACAGCGTGTTTCCGCTCCACTGTATCAACAACTTTCCATTGCTTTCCACTATTTTGCACCCTTTTTCATGCAACTTGCCAAGTGAAATCAAATTCTTGGCAAGTTTGGGTGTAAAATACACTTCGCTGAGCTCGATCGAAACAGGATCGGCACCAGGCGTAACCAGCTTGATTCTTCCAACCTTGGTTACCGACAATTTTCCGCCGTCGGGCAACATAAACCCATCATCCGGCCCACACGTGACTACATCCACTAGTAAATTCTCATCAGCCACCAGGTACCTGCTGGCACCGCTGTCGACGATCCACTTCGTCGCAGGCATATCATCTCCGACAGCCATTCCATTTATTTCAGCACCATTTTCCACTCCAATAGTCTATAATGCGACTTTTAGGCTCCATTGACCGCTTGAACCTCCTTGATCCTTGGAGTTAACAGCCCTTTGCATTTTTCTGCCTTTCTGCGGGCACTCCCGCTTTATATGCCCTGGCCTCCCGCAGCCGTAGCATCTTCTCACGAATCCGGTCTCTGTAACAGGACTGATACTGTTACAGGCTTACACTGTAATTGCGAGGAAGCGCGCAATGCAATAGGGCAGGATTAGTTGATAACAACTAATCCTATACTAAAAGAAAATATATAAATATTTACTTATGGGTTCGAACGCAAAATTAAGAGTGTTTATTTAATGGGTGGCTTAGAGGCTAATAGTATAGTAACTACCTAATTAATATAATAATATCAAGTATTCAACTAACTGTACTATTAGTTAACCTGCTAGATTCGGTATTTATACCGAATCGACTTTTCCTTCGTAGATTATAATAACTTATAATCTCTTATTTAAATTTCAGACAACGCGTTTTAAATTAAACTGTGATATTCTAACTTGAATATCAATTATGTAATGGCACCCCATTACATCACCCCCCCCCTTAAGGTGGTTGGCCAATAATAATTCTTATTTTGGCCAATCATGGGTGGAACTTGTTGGTCGTTCTCATTTACCAACTGATTGACCATCGACGCGATGGTCAAGGCACGCGGCGGCGCTCTAAAGAGCGCTGCTGAAAACGTCGAAGGAGCTTCTTCCTCCGCCTCAGGACTAGGTGCTGAGGTGTTGAGTGACAACAGTGACGCTGCATTAGCGACGTCAACTACGCAACGGTCGGAAGACGTACCGCCTTCGACCACAGATGATGCTAAGGCGGCATCTGGCAAGAAACAGGGAGATGTTGCTAATGCAACATCTCGCACAATGGAAACTTCCGAATGGCGTGTTGCCAAGAGGGCCATGTACGGGAGTTCTGACTCCGAACAAAGTGATGGGGATACAGCTGTCCCCACTAAAGGATCTAGCGAGTCGAAACTCGCTAGGTGCTCATCGCCTAACAGCGATGACGACTCCGGTGTCGCTGTCTGTTATGACAGCGACAATGATCATCACAGGTGATTGCGGGAACGCAGATCCCCACCTGGACCAAGTACTTCTCCACGTCGGGGTGATTTAACCCCGGCGCGTGGTGTTGAAGCAGGCGGTGCTCCGCCTGCTAAAAGAGCTCGAACAGAAGCGGCGCCTGCCGCTTCTAAAGCGTATCATCATTCGGAACCACATGTTCCGTACAGAGTGGGGTTTTGGATCGCTGGCTGGGCTATCGCCCCCAAAAGTGGTGGTCACCGTAAACGGGACTGCCAATATGCGTTGTTCGATATCAACGTGCTGGATGACTGCGAAGACATCCAGTCACGTCGATTCGATCGAAGTACAGACGATAGACGTCTGTACTTTATTGACCTCTTTTTCCAGGTTCGATATTATTCGAGCCGGAAAGGGTCAAGGAGGAACAGGGACGATAAAGACGCCCTGACTCAGAGTTGGAATGCTTTTGTTGACAACTACAACAAAAGCCCAGATGATTACGTGAATAAATTTCACGTAATACGAGAGAGATTTTTAAAGCACTCGCGAACAGGCAAAATGGAATACATCCATTTGCTTGCATCAAAGAAGGGTTAAAGTGTGGTGTCCCTTCTCACCTCGTTTGCCCGCGGTGTACGCAGGGCGCCCCTCTTCTGTCAGAGGAGGAGTTGCGGGGGTACGGTGGTTTTTCCGTACCCGCCGAAATTCAGGGTTTAGTTGATACCCTGAATGCATCAACACCTACTGTTTATGCCTACTTCGCATTATGAGTTTGAGAATTCTTCTCAAACTCAGTCAAAAGGTCTGGGGCGTCGGCCCTCAGAACATCAATCGGCTCCCAAGAGTCGAACTCTTGGGGATATCCCAGCCAGCGTACCAAGTACTCGGTACGCTGCCCCTTCTTCGAAGGCACCGAGCGCTTCGAGATCAAGCGCTCGAGGATATATCGCTTATTCCCCTGATTATCAATCAGGGGGGGCGGAGGTTGATAATTCCCTCGCCGTTGTTGTTGCGGAGCATGGTTCTTAGCTCCGCAAGCTCGAGGAGGGTTATTCCTCCTTGAGCAGCGATATGTCTCACTGTTTGAAACATATCGATCTCTTCGCGAGGATGTCCGCGACATCCTCGGGGCGCACACTTTCCTCCAGCAGAAGAATGATCTTCTGTACATTGAGCTTTCCCGCTATAAGGGAGAGCTCGATCGGCACTCGGCTGATCTTGAGCAGTCGAAGGCGGAGGTAACGACTCTCCGCTCTGCTCATCAACGGCTGGAAGCCGATTACAAGTCTCTCTTGGGAGACTTGGAGAAGAACGGTATCTTCCGTGGTTCTGCGTCTCGTCGTAAGACGAAGACGAATGATACGGCTTGAGCCGCCTAACATAGAATGTTGGGTGTATCCGCATTGCTGTGGGAATGTCTAAGGTATAGGCATTCCCCCGAATCTCTTGGACCTTGAAAGGTCCAATGTACTTAGGAAGCAACTTCCGTGTAGGGAAGTTGCTTATTGCATGTGTAGGCAAATTGGTAGTACTTAATAATACCAATTCACCTTTCAGAAAGGGATTTTTGTTCTTCCTTCCTTGTTTGTCTGCACTTTTCTTCTGCTTATCAAAATCAGAGGCAAGTGCATCTTTTATGTAGCGTATTACAGCTTGGCGCTGTAATACAAATTCATCTACTGCTTTAGCAGCAGTAGGTGCATTGTCCTCGTTGTCTGCAGCCATTGCTGCAGACACATATTCATCGTATGCAGCTTCAGTTTCAATTGAAGCTGCTTCCGCTTCTACTGTACTTTCAGTAGAAGGGCCATCGTTTTGTTCACAAGTTGCAGTCGCAACTTGCGCATTGACTCGCTCAAAATTTGAGCGGGTCCCTCCCCCACTTAGATTTGGCGTACCGCCAAGTATAGCTGGGGTTCGTGGATGCCTTAAGGCATTCACGTAGAACGGTGTATGCTTAGTTGAAGCATGCACCGAATTGTTAATCGCGAATTCAGTGAGTGGCAGGTAGTCACTCCACTGTTCAAAGGCATGTGCGTATGATCGCAACATGTCTACGAGAACGCGGTTAACCCGTTCCGTCTGCCCATCCGTTTCCGGATGGTCCGCAGTTGACATCTTCAACTGGGTTCCCAACAATGAGAACGTTTCTTGCCAGAAACGTCCTGTAAATCTCGGATCTCGATCCGAGACAATGTCTTCCGGCATTCCGTGCAAACGGAATACCGTATCAACGAATATCCGCGCTGTTTGAGCGGCGGTTACGTTCGCTGATACTGCAGTAAGATGTACCATCTTACTGAAACGGTCTACAAAGACCACTATTCCGGTCTTCCGACTATTGTCGGGTGGAAGATCGAATACGAAGTCCATTTAAATGGACTTCCAACACTCTGTCGGAACCGGCAGAGATTGCAGCGGAGCCTGTGCAGACTGCGCAGGCTTAACGCGCTGGCAAATCTCGCAAGAGCGTACGTATTTCCGTACCCACTTGTACTGGTTTCGCCAGTAAAAGTCACGTGCGAGAGAAGCGTATGTCTTCTCTCGACCTTGATGCCCCGAAATCGGTGCATCATGATACTCAAAGATAATTTTATGTTTGAGATCATCGTCTTTTAGAACGACGATGCGACTTTCATCTTTTTGGTCTGCGCTGTAAAGCAGCAGACCATCATACAGTCTATATCGATGCACGCATGCGCGGAGGAACTCTGGGAGTTCGTCGCGCTTCTCACTTGATTGATTACTTAAGTAATCAATCAACAGACGTGTCTCCCCGTCTGTTTTGTACGCATCGCGTACTTGTCGTATAATTGACGACGACAAAGCAGTGCAACGGATCGCGTTTGCACTGGCCCCTTTGGTTACGGACGGTTTCGTCTCGTAATCGGGCCTTCGTGATAGCGCATCTGCTATCACGTTCAACTTTCCGGGTTTGTATTCAACCGTAAAGTTGTATTAAGCAAATAATGACAGCCATCGAGCCATTCTTTGAGAAATGTGTGGTGAATTCACGGCCGTGCGTAGTGACGCATGGTCCGTGTAAACCACAAACGGTCTATCTCCCAATAGATAGATCCGAAACTTGGCCAGTGCATACTTCATGGCAAGGAGTTCCTTGTCATGCACTGAATAGTTGCGCTCGGCTGGGCGCAACTGACGCGATTGATAGCAGATTACGTGATCACGATCATCGTGATCACGCTGCATCAAAGCACAGCCGATAGCGAAATCGCTCGCGTCGCAAACGACGTGGAACGGACGCTCGTTATCGGCTATAGCCAAGACAGGCGCTTCAGTCAAGCTTTGCTTGACTGCATCAAAAGCATCTTGGCATTGGGTATCCCAATGCCATTCGACCTCTTTCTTAAGTAATTGAGAAAGAGGTCGTATTAACCCAGCATAGTTGCACGAATACTTGTGCAAATATGTTGCCAACCCAAGGAACTTTCGAAGTTCCTTAACGTTGTTTGGCGTAGGCCATTCAACGATCACCCTGATCTTTTCTGGATCAAGACGCACCCCGTTCTTGCCCACAAAGCATCCAAGAACGGGTATCTCAGGTGCAACAAAGGTGCACTTCTTCAGATTTGCATAGAGCTTATGCTTACTCATAAGCTCTAACACTCGACGTAGATGCTCCCTATGGACATCTACATCGCTTTTATCGTGTTCACCTTTACTATGGATGAACACGTCATCGAAATAACTCGGTGCGAATTCTCGCACCGGGCGTAATAGATGCGTTACGCATCTGTTAAACGTAGCAGGGGCATTTCGAATCCCCTGCGGCATAACAAGTCACTCCCAAAGCATGCCGCTTGGGGTGCTTACCGCCGTGAGAGGGATATCCTTCTCACGTATTAGGATTTGATAAAATCCATCTCTTAGATTGAGAGCACTAAAGATGGTGCTCCCGCACATGCCATCTATGATGACATCCTTCCGCGGTATCGGTGTCTGTGCCGGTACTGTCGCTGCGTTCAGCTTGTTGTAAGCGTGAACGATTCTCCACCCACCTGTGGACTTTTTCACACAAAAGGTGGGGGTACAGTGCGGTGAGGTGGACTCCCGCACTTGGCCTGATTTACGACGAGATTCGAAAAACTCGTCGATCGCTTTTACTTGATCACGCGGCAACGGCCATTGCCGCGTAACACAATACTTCGTGCCTGGTACGAGGTCAATCTGATGACGAGTTCCCTTATCCTTAGGGAGCTCGCTAGGTACTTCTTCTGGGAATACGTCAGCGTATTCCCGAAGTACCTCATAAAAAGGGGAGTTCGCTTTAAGCGACTCCCAGCTCTGCGCTTCAAAGCGCTGAACTTTGGTTTGATCATTGGGAACCTCTTTCCCAATGTTTTCCACTTGTAGTGTGGATGTTCGTTCACGAATATCCACTACATCATCTGTTGCAACGATAATACAGATCTGTTCGATCTGATCATCGTGCAGGTTTCTCATAAACTTCTTCCAGCTTAGCGCTGGAAGAGCCATCACCTCCGAACCTTCTTTCGGAGGGTGTTCCATCAACAGAGACTGGGTAGCTAATCCGGTCTCCGTTTGCGTCAAGACGTTGATCGTCTCGACGGAACTGCCTATGCAATCAGACGCACTCTTCTGATTGACTGCTACACGGTGATTACGATTCACCGTGTGCGAATACTCATCATCATGGTGGCCACTGCCTACCATGGAATTTTGGCGATCAGATGTGATCGTCTGATCGGCCGCCTTTTCTGCGACACGGTGGTTTTTATCACCCGTGTACATGGCTAAAGCAACGTGGTGGGCATGGACACCACGGAGTTTTGCTCACGATTGCACTCGATCGTGAGTTCACTCTCATTAACACGGAATTCTTTCATCGTGTTGGAACCTTCGGTCGCACAGTGGGTGTTTCCCACTGTGGATACTATTTCATTCTCACGGTGGGTGTTTCCCACCGTGGATATCACTTCATTCTCAAGGTGGTCTTTATCACCCGTGGAATGTTTCTCTCCAACACGCAACGACTCTTCTGTTGCGTGTGGTAGTCCCTCTGGACTCTCACCAGCGGAGGTACCTTCCGCTGATCGTGTCAGAACAGACTTGTGCCATCGCTTTCCACCAGACTGTCTGACGCTGCGGTTGTATCTTCTGATACAGCCGGATTACACACAGGGTGATCAGATCCTGTGCGTCCGCCGCAGTTGATCACAGGTTAACCCAGTCGATCGAAGGCTTAAACTTGGACATCCATGGGATTCCAAGTATCACATTGAACTTGTCATCTAAATCGAGGACGATGAATTCATCCTCGAATGACAGTTCATTCAACTCAAAGCGTGTTTTAATCACACGCTTTGGAATAGGCACGGTTGCACCTGTTGCTAACCGGACTGACAACATACTTCGTGGGGTTTCTACCTTCACGAAGCTCAACAGCGTTAGACTCTGAGTTCTAACGAAATTGTTTGACGCTCCTGTGACAAACAAAGCTCGCATGGGGACATCGCTCCCGTGTGGCTTAACCTCCAGGGTGATAAGAGACTTATCATCACCCTGCACCTTTTGACAGGACATAGTCCCGTCTGGGGCTATTACCCTCACATGCCCCATGTCGGCATGTAGGATAACATTCCCAGTAGGGCGCCCCGCCCCTACTGGTGTTCTACGTTTTTTTGCACGAACAGGGTGATGTCCCTGTTGGTGTCGCCGTGCAGCGGATGGTTCCGTCCGCTGACTGCGTGGCACCGGACGCGGTGCCATACACTCATGGGTAAAATGCCCCATTTTCGCGCATCTATTGCAGCGAATATTCTTCTTAAATTTCGGTTGCTTCGTGTTCGAAGCAACCGCAACCGATAGGTCCATCGGCTCTGGACCTCCACTGCCCATGCTCTGGCGCGGGTGGCTGTTTCTTGAGACGAAGTGTGAGCTTCGTCTGCCTGACTGCTGATTGTTGACATGCTGTTGCGGCATGTCAAAAGCGAAGGGCTGTTGAGCCCTTCGGCTGTACCCAGCATGCGATGACGCTGATCGCATGCTGAACTCCTCACGGATGCTCATATCAATGGCATCCCTTAGAGTATCTGGCGGGTGCCGATAGAGACTCTGTTTGACGGGACCATCATTGAGTCCCTTCATGAAGCCAGTGACCTGCATAGCAGGGGGCACCGGCTCATACACAATATTTGACAGCAAATATTGCGTCTTCTGAGCGTAAGCTTGAAGGTCAAGCTTACCTTGCCGGAGTTTCATAAACTCCTGCCGACTACTTAGCTCCATTTCTGGAGCTTCAAAGTTGAGCTTTAGCTCAGCCTTAAATTCCTTATAAGTAAGGAACGCAGAGTCATCAGTGGCTCTGCCGCCCAGACATGTTGTGGCGAAGTACGCCTGTTGACGTTCGTCAACAATATTTTGCGCAGAGATGCATCTTCCACCTCTGCGAACCATCTACGAAGGTGATCGCCCCCTCGCCGGTAAAGGGCCGTACTCGCGCCTTTACCACTCCAACGCTATGCGTTGCAGGTGCAGTTGCAGTCCGCGCTGCCTCTGGCGAGGGCCGTACTGGCTTTTCTAGGTGGTTTCGCCTAAAGCGATTCACCACCTCTATCACTTCCTCCGGGGACTTACCCAGGAGGAAGGTAATGATGAAGGTCCCCATAGACCGAACCATTTCCACCGTCGCGTCTTTACTACGCGACGAGAAGTGAGGGAAACTTTTATTCACCACTTCCAGCGTTCTCTCTCGCTCGGCAGGCGTCATGTCTCGCGACATGATGCCGAGCGGCTCTTAATCTTCGCTCCGCTAGTTAACTAGCAGAACGGAACTGTGGTCGTTAAGACGGACCACAGAGTGCTACCAGGTGTAACAGGACTGATCCTGTTACAGGCTTACACTGTAATTGCGAGGAAGCGCGCAATGCAATAGGACAGGATTAGTTGATAACAACTAATCCTGTACTAAAAGTAAATATATAAATATTTACTTATGGGTTAGAACGCAAAATTAAGAGTGTTTATTTAATGGGTGGTTTAGAGGCTAATAGTATAGTAACTACCTAATTAATATAATAATATCAAGTCTTTAACTAACTGTACTATTAGTTAACCTGCAAGATTCGGTATTTTATACCGAATCGACTTTACCTTCGTAGATTATAATAACTTATAATCTCTTATTTAAATTTCAGACAACGCGTCTGAAAAAAAAATTAAACTGTGATATTCTAACTTGAATATCAATTATGTAATGGCACCCCATTACAGGCGGCCTGTAACTACATATTGGTATTGCTGAATGGGTAGGACTACTGCCGGGCAAATAAGCAAATCAGGCGGCAAATAAGTTTTCCCTATAATTAAGGGCGCTTTATTATGGGGGGAGGTGCCTAGCAATTCCCTAGATTTAATATGGGTATTTGCGAAATGTAGTGGACCACACAAATACCACATCGGCGGGAAAGTCTCACCTTGGAAGCCCAACTACGACGATGGATATACGCTCGTTTTTCCAGAAGAAGCCTCCCAGCAGCAGAAAGGAGGCGGTGACCCCAGCTAAGCGTATGTCTTTTTAGAATCCTTCTCTGTCCAATCATCCTCGTGTTCATGTTTGTTTTATCCACAGCGAAGCGAGCGGAGCCAGAGCCAACGCCTTCGTCACGTCTGGAAACGCGTCGAACTTCTAAGCGTCATGTGACAACCATAGATGAGAGTGATAAAGAACAAGAGACTGTCGGCAGAAAACGCAAAAACCCATCCAAAAAGAAGAAGACAAGTGTAGATTCCGACTCAGACTTTGCCAGCTCAGGTAATGAGATGCAGTCGAGCAATGAAAAGGTGACAATCAACAAAAATGATGACAAGTTAACGCAAGTACGAAAGCGAATGCGTCGGGTGGATGACGATGATGAGGAGATGTCCGAAGTGGAGTCGACTATGAAGCCTGAAACTAGAGACAATTCTGTTAGTTTAAGCTCTTGTGGCTCTGTTGTTGGTGATATGGAAAACACAAGTGGCAAACAGAAAGATGTTTTAAAAAAGGTGCCAATGCCGTGCTCTGGCTGTTTCGATGGCAAGTCATTTGCGTTCTCAGGTGAGTTGGAGAATCTACCACGCAATGATGCGGAGAATCTTGTTAAGAGTTGCGGTGGGTCTGTTACCAAAAGTATTACTCACAGTACGAAATATTTGGTGATCGGCACGACGTTGAAGCAAGGAGGTCAGGTGACAGAAGGGACCAAGTACAAAGAAGCTGTGGCTAAAAATGTGCGGATACTGACACAGAACGAGTTTTACAATCTGATCACGGAAGCTACAGCAGCTCAGCAGTCACATGACTTGGCAATGGAGAAAAACAAGCTGAAAAAATCAGAAGCTGTGGCTGCAAAAGTTGTGGGAAGCGGCAACCAAAAACTAAACACGTACGTCTGTATGCATTTTCTTAGCAAATGTTTCTTTGGTGGTAAAAATTGTTGCTGTGGGATTCACACTGTAGATCGATTAATCACCAATTATGGACTGACAAATACAAGCCCCAAGCTCTTGAAGATATGATTGGTAATATTGAGTTAGGTAAAAAGTTAAAGACGTGGCTTTTGGATTGGGAGGCGGTGCACGTGAAAGGGACGAAAAAAATTCCATTTTCGACCAAGTTGTCGGAAAACCGTGGAGCAAAGACTGTGCTACTATCCGGCCCTCCCGGTATCGGTAAGACCACGATTGCGAACTTGGTTGCTCGCGATTGTGGATTTGAATGCCTGGAGCTGAACGCAAGTGACACCCGCAGCAAGAATATGCTTCAAACTGGGCTCAAAGACGTGCTAGACACACAAGCCCTTCAATTTGCTCAGCCTACGAGCAAATCCAAGCAAAAAATGCATTTAGCACGTCGGGTTATTATCATGGATGAGGTCGACGGTATGTCAGGTGGTGATCGCGGTGGCACTGCGGAACTTATTCTGCTCATAAAAAAGTCGAAGACCCCGATAATTTGCATTTGCAACGATCGCCAGAGCCAAAAGGTACGCTCACTGGCCAACCACTCTTTCGATTTGCGTATGCGTCGTCCCACCAAGATTCAAATTGGAAAGCGATTGATGGAGATTGGCCTAAAAGAAGGGCTGCGCATCGAAAAGAATGCTATCGAAGAAGCTGCCGACCGATGCGGAAATGATATCCGGCAATTGCTGATACAAATGCAAAGATGGCGACTTACCACCTCCAACATCTCGTACGCTGATTTGGTGAACTCTTCTTCACAAGAAAACAAGGATGAAAGTTTACGGTTAAACCCTTTTAGCGCGACGCAACGAATATTTCAGCGTGATCTATCGTTTGAAGCGAGGAATGAAGCGTATTTTGTCGATTACGACTTAATGCCGTTAATGATTCAGGAAAACTACATTCAGAGTATCATGAATAACCGCATGTCATCGGATAAGAACCTGAAAGCAGCAGTGTACGCTGCCGAATTCATCTCGGAAAGTGACCTTCTGAATACGTATATTCGGGTCGATCAGCGTTGGGATTTGCTCACAAAGCAGGCTGCAATGAACGTTAGTGCTTGTATATATTCAGCTGGCTTTATTGGTCACCCAGAGTTTTCGAGGTATGCTTGTCGGGATTCATGCTCTTTGATAACTTAGTCCTTTAGCACTTGGGTTGCCGTTATGTGCTTGTAGGTGGTTGGGCAAAAACTCATCGGCTTCTAAGTCAAAACGCCTGTTGAGTGAGTTGTCAGTTCGAATGAGATCGCACGCTTCCGGATCCCGAGACGGTTCGTGTGATGTTAAACCGCGAATATTTGTGCCTCTGTCTCTAAACATGAGTTATTGTTCAGTTATTCGTCTGGACTACGTGCCGTATATGAAGGAGATAGTTTTGCAATTGCTGCTGTCAGGGGAGGATGTACGCTTAGTTCATCCATCGTTTGCACTGTATGACAAAAAGTATCTACTGTGCTCATTTTTCCTTGATATGTCGATTTGTAGAACATCAAGGAGGTGATAACATTGCTGGACGAGTGCGAGATAAGCCGTGAAGACCTTACCGAATCCATGGAAAGCTTCAAATTCAATGGTGTAAAGCGCCACTCTTATTCAGAGCTGGACTCAAAAGCGAAGACAGCGTTCACCCGAATGTACGGTATACGTGGATGTTTGCTTTTTACGATTACAACTCTGCTCAACATGCATTATGATTCAATTGCTTTGTGTCGCTGCAGGTACAATAAGGCATCTCACAAGTCTCAAGCAGTAGTAGAGTCGGTTTTAGGGTCCAGAACCGTAAAAAAAGGACAAGGAAAGGCTGTTCCCGTAATAGACGAGGAGGATGGTCTACGTCCGGCATCAGATGCCGAGAGTGAGCCGGATGAGGAGGTGGAGCTTGACGTTAGCAAATTTCAGAAAAAGTCGAGCGGCGGCGTGAAGCGCAACACTCCCGCTGCAAAGAGAAAGAAGGCGACGCGTAAGGCGCCGACAAAGAAACGTGGCAATTAGCGATACCCTGTAAGTGAGCGAAATTGAGTGCTGAATACGTGTACATTCTGGTGACTCGTAAATTAGGACAATGTGTGTGACTTGAATTATTTAGTGACTGGCTCATTACGATCGAAGTTGCCCATGGAACTAATTGTTTATTGAGTTCATCGGCCAAGTATTTCTTCAGTGACATTCGTTTTCATTGGGAAACTACGCTGGACCTTCCAGAACCTCTTCACATCACGTTGTTGAGAAAGATGACAAAATTAAACGAAGAAACACCATGAGACCAACATTTAGCCATTGGTTGCAGATCCATCTCTGTTTCATGCAGCTCGGACGTGCTCCTCATTTCATTCACTTCACGGTTGCCCACCAGCATTACAGCACGGTCCGAATATCGTTCGTTGAGACTCACGAATTGCTCATAAAGGTGCATTCATTTCAGCCATTTCGTACCCATCATTCTCATCCTTTTCCTTGGAAGTGTCAGGTCAGATAGTATCCACTGCGTTGCCCCTTATTTTTCCTGCAGGTTAGGAGCCCAGAGGAATAAGCGCGCAAGAAAAGGCTATTTTTCTCGTAAAGTTTGTCGTTTCACAGTGATTTATTCTCGTTTCCAGTGCTAGCGAATGTCCCCTCTTAGAAATCTTCCTGATTTTATAATATGAGAAACAAGTGCTATTTCTAACCAATTTTATACTCGTTAATACTGATCTTCATGTCAATAGTACTACCACGGATTAGTCTTCATAAGAGGGATGATTTTCAAGCCAAAATTGTAAAGGCCGCCACTATTGCCACAGACGTTTTGTCTATTTCCACAGACGTTTTGTCTATTTCCACAGACGTTTTGGCTATTGCCACAGACACCACCACCACAGCCAATCGGAAGCCGCCGTCGCCTAAGTTGATATTTTTTTGTTTCTTGACATAAACTTTATCAGAAGCCGAGTTAGATGATGGACGACGATGTCAAGTCCGCGGCAAATGCCATAAATGTACGTGGGTATCAGTGATTACCATAATGTACTTACTTTCATTTCCTATTTTTCATTTACATGCTATGTACAATACTTATGAACACAGTCGACGAGTAACCATAGAGGCACATGAGAAAAAGCAGAGTCATGGGCATCTGGAAATATTTGTCCACGATCCAGATGAGCATGGGTAGGCCCATGAAAAATATTCCGACGAGTGCGTAAGCGGAAGCGAGACGACTAAAATCATACGACCAGTCTTCTGTTTTTCCATTGTAATCAAGGAAAGATGCCGCATTGGTGCACGATGCCAAAGAAAAGATGAGAGTCGTTGAGAGCCAAAACGGCCCATACGCATCTGGTGACTTCAATGCTAGATCAGCAAATGTCGGATCTTTTCTGAACGGCAATATTGCTTGTATCAGACGTTGCTGAATGTCCGACGTATCGTCCAATCTTGTTCTCTTTAGAGCCAATAAGTGTACTAGTATCTCGAGCCTTTGGGAACATAAGTCCATCCTCTAATTCGTCTACATCGACTACTTAAACATCTACTACTCAGAAGCACTCAAAACCAACGTTACGGCACGTAGAATTTCTGCGTATATATATATATATATATATATATATATAGACATACCGAAGTCCGGGTTGACACCTCGGTCCTGAACGGAAAGATAAAAAAAGACGAGAAAGTATTATACATAGCATGTAAATGAGAAATATGAAATGAAAGTAAGTACATTATGGTAATCACTGATACCCACGCACATTTATGGCATTTACCGCGGACTTGACATCGTCGTCCATCATCTAATTCGGCTTCTGATAAAGTTTATATCAAGAAACAAAAAAAATATCAACTTATGTTTATAACCAAGGCGACGGCGGCTTCCGATTGGCTGTGGTGGTGGTGTCTGTGGCAATATCCAAAACGTCTGTGGCAATAGACAAAACGTCTGTGGTAATAGTGGCGCCCAATTCTAAATTATGTTTCTTGTCAGGTAGTTTTTTCACTTAACTATAAAAGCGCTATGTATAACGTCGAATTCAATTAGGTCCGATTTATAGTATAGCTCGAATTCGATTAGGTACGGCCTCAGCATACGGACAGACAGACGGTTCTATAATATAGAAGTAGAGCATATTTGTAAATATTTTTGCCTCACCAGCCTCATTGCATATTTGTAAATATGTTTGCCTCAGACGGACAGAAAAAACGGTTTTATATTATAGAAGTAGATTTGATAGAATAGGACAATTTATAGCAGTATTTTACAGAATAGGACGATTTTTGTTAATTTCACAGAATAGGACACATTTTTCACATAGACCGTCCCGTCCACCTCCGTGGAAATTTTTGTAATCGAGAAAATAATAATCAAAACTTGGGAATTGGTAAATCCACGTACTAAAACATTCCAAAATTTGATTAGGTAATAAAATGGTTTTATTAATTTAAGGGATTGTTAATTCGACACCCCCACGTGACGCGTGACCTCGGGAATGCGATAAAAATGATGGAGACGTCTCAACCTCCAAAAAATGCCTCCAGTATCACCTCTGCCCTAATTTCACCTCCATTCCACTCCTGGTTCTCGTTTTTGCTGCTCGGACACGATATTTCCATAATGCTTGCTCCACCAGAAACACCATACAGTTCACTTGATGTTATGCTGCAAAGCTTCAAGGAGTTTGACTACTCTCAAGGCTCTGCTATAAGGATACGTCGTTCTGATGCTTCCCGAAACCGGATTGTACTGATGTAATGGGGTGCCATTACAAAATTGATATTCAAGTTAGAATATCACAGTTAAATTTCAGACGCGTTGTCTGAAATTTAAATAAGAGATTATAAGTTATTATAATCTACGAAGGAAAAGTCGATTCAATATAAATACCGAATCATGCAGGTTAACTAATAGTACAGTTAGTTAAATACTTGATATTATTATATTAGTTAGGTAATTACTATACTATTAGCCTCTAACCACCCATTAAATAAACACTCTTAATTTTGCGTTCTAATAAACAAGTAAATATTTATATTTACTTTTAGTATAGGATTAGTTGTTACCAACTAATCCTGTCCTTATTGTATTGCGCGCTTCCTCCCAAAATACAGTGTAATCCCGTAACAGGATCAGTCCTGTTACAACTGATGTGTGACCGTGGTGGTACTTACCATAGAGCTAATTCTACGGAATTCAGACACCAGCAAGATGAATCAATAAAGGCGATGCAGTGGTTCACAGCTGACAAATGTCCTTTTCAGCTATGTGGAAAGCTACTGAAATCAGATGGATGCTGGCATCTCTTTGTAAGAAATGGATAGCATAATCATAGACCATCGATGGATATTGCCGGTCATCCCTCTGCACGTCGTCTTCAACCAGACCAACGCACAACAACAGATCAAATGTTAACTAGTGGAATTGCACATAAGAATATCCTGGCAACTTTACGCCATGTCAATCTACAAACAAGAACAATTGGAAGAACTATTTACAATGAAAAAAGTACGTCTTCGTAAAGCACAATTACAAGATAGTTCACCCATTCTGACTCTCTTGGACACGCTTCAAGCCTCTAATTATTCCTTCAACTATGAGTGAAACACTGCAAATCAAGTCACACGCTTGTTCTTTGCACATCCGGGACGTGAAAAACTGGCGTTGAAATATCCGTATTCTTTTGTGATGGATTGAACATACAAAACAAATCGATTTCGGATGCCAATGTTCCATGTTGTTGGAATGACCAGCTTCAACATCATTTTCTGTTGCAGTTGCATTCATTCGTGAGGAAACGTAACCTTGCTATTGATGGGCCTTGGCGCATGTCGCAGATCTTTATGGACAGCCATCAATGCCAATCACAATTACTACAGACCGAGAACTTGCTTTGATGAATGCATTACCGCATTTTTTTCAAAGCTCTGCAAATTTACTGTGTGTCTGGCACATTCAAAAAAACGTTCTTTCTAATTGCAAGAAGTACTTTGCTACTACAGAAGACTGGAAGAATTTTGAAAATGCATGGATCAGTGTTATTCAATCTGCTAGTCTTGAACAATTCAATGCACAAAGGACTGCTCTTCGTCAAATGTATGGAACAATCCCAGCGATGCTTGAATATCTTGAAACAAGATGTATTTCATACAAAGAACGATTTGTGTCAGCATGTACCAATCAAGTTACTCATTTTGGCAATGTCAACTCCTCGAGAAGGGGACATAATTAAATGCTGAAGGGTTAATTGAAAGTGTAGACAAAGGATATTCGAGATGTGCAAATTCGTCTATCACAAGCTTTCGAGAATAGTATCAAAAGCATCCAGACGCAAACCAGTGCTGAGCGTATTAGGGTCAATCACAGCAATAAAGGAGCATTTTACCCGAATGTAGTGAGAAGAATTTCGATATATGCATTACATAATGTTTCAAGACAGTTGGAGTTAGCACAGAAATGGATATCCGAAGGGATTGTCGATGCAATCTGTACTGGGGCAATGTGTAGATCTATGTGACTATTCTGTGATCATCCAATTTACGAGAAGATCCTTGACGACAGAAGACTTTCATTGGACGATTTTCAACCTCTGTGGCACTCAGTTTATGTGAATTAGTTTTCACTGCAAGAACAAATGAGAATAACCGTAACAATCTGTCATCAATTCTAGCTGGGGTTGAGAAAACATACCGACTTGTGGCTCCTTATCAACAAGAAAATATATGCTGACAGCTGCTCAACATTGCATCGCAATCATTGAAATTATAGAACCCACCAATGCAACGTACCCAAGGACGTCCACCTGCCTCAGTTTCAAAATTACCAAGTCAAAGCATGTTTGTCAATGAATCATCGACTCAAAGGGAGCATTCACATTTTGATTACATCGAATCTAGCAGGACCACTGGGTTGTCAGTTGAACGTGCAAGTGATCGTGCAACAGCACAACCAATCCGTACACGAAGATACACTGTGTGCAAAAAAGTGGACACAATGCATGTACATGTCCTCACCGTAAAGTTTTTGGATTGAGCAATCATAGCTAAGATCAGAGCAACTTGTTTAACAAATGTAACACAGTTTGAAATACAGTACAGAGTATATTCCTTCCTAATTCTTCGAACCAACTCCATATCCTTGGGTTTAATGGTCACACGTTTCTCATGAATTGCTAGGAGATTTGTATCTTCAAAGAGATGCGTAATGTTCATCTCAGCTGCTTCTTGAAGAGCTTGAAGAGCTGTTGCTTGAAAGCGAGCATTCTCCATGTGGGGTTCCGAAATTTCACGAAGCATACGCGCAAAAGGAGCTTTGCGAAGAAGAAGATACGTTGAACTTTGATACTTGCGAATCTCACGCATAGAAACTTGTTTCTTCTGGAATCGTGGGTCCGGTAGTCGAGGAGGAGCTTGGCGTTCTCGCATTACGTAATAGGGAACAGTCTTGATCGCAATTGCTCGCTAACGACCTTCAATCTTCTTCGCTAGCTGCTTGGTCGGTGCCGTGTTCAAACTCGTCAAGAAATGAAACCGGAACTATGCAGTAGCAAATTCGACCAGTCTTGTTAGCACCAGGAGCAGGGAGGATTTGAATAGCACGAATACAAAGGAAAGAACCAGAATCTAGAAGAGCGACCAGATCCTTGGAAATGCTTTGGAAAGCGTGGTATGGGTTGTTTTTGTAGTGTTTGATGTCTCTGGTAGGTGGAAGATTGGAGAGAGCGTTGTGGATGAGCTGTTGAGTGAGCTGGCTAATCCGGTATTCAAGAGCAGCAGCTGGATCGATGCAAGTATCAGCTCCGAGGTAATTTTTGGAACGGATGGGAGAAAAGGAGGCAGAAATGAGGTCGGAGGTGGTACTCTGCTTCAATTTAGATATGATACGCATCTCCGTCAATTTTTTTCGCATTGGGTGGTCGATTGAACAATCCCATTAAAATATAAGAAGAAATAATATTCTTTTTTCTTATATTTAATATGAGGACAGTAAATATCTATATTTATATATATATATATATAGAGAGAGAGAGTTTTGCTAACTTACATACCGTATGTACGTACAACCCCCCCCCCCAAAAAAACAAAACCCTAAACCCTGCAGCTAATCAACCCTAAACCCTAAACCCTGTAGGCTGAAAACAGCCAATCAAAGGGGGTATGAACGATACATACGGCATGTAAGTTGGCAATTCCCATAAAATAACCATGTCGTCGTGCACGCTCCCGCACCTAAGAGAATATCTTGATCTAGGTATAAAATTCAATTAAGTAGGCGATCCTGAGCCTAAGTCGAACTGTACTATCGATTTCTTTTAATTGGTTACAAATAGCTCTTTACAGTTATGTGGTGAAGTGGAGTCTTTATTTACAGTATATAAAATATGGACTATGGTAGTTATCAATGCTTGGTATATTTTATCTCGCTAAACTCTACATACTAGCACGATGACGTTTGTTACGCTGATGATTACTTCAAACACTGAATATTAGTGACAAAGATTGTGTCATGCCTTTAATAGGTGAACAATACGAACACTTAGTGTAACACGATGTTAGTAGTGCGGAGCTTCTGTCTTCTAGAAAGATGCTTCAATTCATTACTAGTGCCAAGTGATGCTTCCCACATTTTACAAGGTTTCGACACAGTTGCTTTAGCTCTAGCATCATGGCAGTGACGCTAAACGCTAAGTTGAGCGTCTTCAGCTTCATAACTGTCTAATTCGAGGTCCAACAACTAGGTGCACTAAGGAACATCAAATAACCGAGGCAAACAGACTGTAAAGATGAACTGTTAGCATTGCATAAGGGAGTCAAAACATAGGCGCAACTTACCAGCACAACGGCGGGTCCGTTCGTGGCATCAAAGCCAACGAAACTCATGCGGCCTTGGTCTCATACTCAATAACAAAGGGGCGCTAGATGTAGCCGGTGCGTCTACGCACGGTGCGGCTAGCGCACAGAGGAAGACTCTTCCTTAAAGCGGTATGTACCGCTACTTAGCCGATACGCCCTTGTAAAGGGCTTAGTAGTAGAACTCTCCTACTCGGGGACAAGATTCCCGGGTTGGTTTACTACTTAGTCTTAACGGCTGTATTACCTTTACTGGATGTAAGTAAAGAGAGGGCTCACTCTTACCTACGACACTCACTGCGCGCGCGACCGGTCGAGGTCGCACGTCCGCAAGATAAAGTGAAATGTAAACTGAATATATTTAATATGTAATTAGCCTAAATTT
>CM047581.1:869891-902440 GCA_026184515.1 Peronosclerospora sorghi | reverse complement strand
ACTCTATCTTGCGGACGTGCGACCTCGACCGGTCGCGCGCGCAGTGATTGTCGTAGGTAAGAGGGAGCCCTCCCTTTACTTACATCCCGTAAAGGGAATACAGCCGTTTAGACTAAGTAGTAAACCAACCCGGGAATCTTGTCCCCGAGTAGGAGAGTTCCACTACTAAGCCCTTTACAAGGGCGTATAGGCTAAGTAGCGGTAGATACCGCTTTAAGGAAGAGTCTTCCTCTGTGCGATAGCCGCACCGTGCGTATACGCACCGGTTACAGTTTTTATGCCCTGCCCTGTCGCTACGATGGGTACGTACACTTGTATAGGAAGAAAAAAAGGATTTTTTATTTTAGTTCAGATTTGAAATCGATCACTTCTGGCGTCATCCTCTTCCTCTTCTTCTATGTCATCTTCACCGGCTTGTTGCAGCTGACCTGACAGTTGCAGCGCATTTGGCTTGATATATACTAGCTTTTGGACGTTATCCTCGGTCAAACTGTTGCGAAGATTTGTGTGAATGAAGCCCAACGGGGAAAAATTGCGTTCAGAAGCAGCACTTGAGCACGCCATCGAAAATACTTTCAAGGCAATCTTTGTAACGCAGACCGATCGTTTCCATCCGAGACCCAATATTGCATCACACTCTTGGTTCCCTTCTTGAGCATTTTGTATCTGAAAGAATCGGAAGCCTTTTGCTGCAGTGTGGGGACGAAAAATTCGGTGTATTCCTCGTAGATCCGCTCTTGTGGCTGCAGTGAATCATTGAATCCAAATGAGAAAAAAGATCTTCAAAATGTGACCTCTTCTCAGGGTCCATTCCGTCACCTACATATCGCAAGTCCAGAATGTTGCCGAATCCATGCGCATCCCCGTGCATAAACTTGAATCGCTCGGCAGTCAGCTTAACTAGATAATCTTTCTGCTCCGATGAAATGCCAGCGCTATCCAAGAACCCCTTTGGCAACGAGATGAAAGCCTAGTATACGTCATAAACTGGGACAGTGTCACTTTGAAACTTGTTGATGTACTTGTCAATCGGTTTCATAACTTCGATGGATGTCTTCAGATTAGGCCCCCTATTCAGATCCGTGATTCATGAATAAATGCTTGATTCAGATTCATGATTCATGAATCATCCTAACCCTACACCGCTAATTACAGTGAGCCAATATGCACAACTGCTAGCAGGCACATATATGCCAATAGCATTTGTTGTGTGTAATTAATACAGGTCAGCTGGGCCTATTCTTAGCTCCGCTCTTCCGATTGATTGGTTGCCACTATAACTTTAATAACTGTTTTCATTAATAATGACACGCTTGTCACTTCGTTATTCCTTAATCTTATTGGGCATTGCTTCTTAAATTTCTTTTAATTCCGTCGGTTAATTCTGTAGTCGTAGTCGTCGAAGTTAGCTCTTAGAAAAGTGTAAATAGCAGGGTAGACGTGTTAAGATAAACATTAAGTACCTTGAAACCTAGAAACATTACATTGTGTGTCCCCTTTTGGTGTGCCTCAAAGACTTCTATAGAAAAAAGGGTTTCCTTCAGATAGAGTGAGGCTGTTGAATTGGCTGAATTTATTATAGAGTTTATGGTTTCTGAATACACAATCTGTTTTTATGTCATGATTTGGGGGGGGTGTTTGTTATGCTAAAAGCCTGTAAATGCGTGATTTACTATATATATGGTGATCCATGATTCATGAATCTGAATCATGAATCAGCCCTGGGAAAATGAATCTGAATCATGAATCAGGCTTGATTCATGATTAAGTGATTCAAATAGGAGGCCTCCCCGCCACGAGATGGCTTTGTTTTAGTGGCCCCAGAGATGTTTTTCACGATGAGATGTAATCAATGGGAGACACAACCGTGGAAAAATAGTGTAGGATTCTTTTCCTTCATAATTCTCCAAGGCTTTTTATTTGCTGATGTATTATCTGTAACGGCTCCAAAAACGTTGCAATCAACAGAATCAATGATCCTTTGTATGTCCGAGGAAATCCAGTCGTTGTGAGCCTGTTCTGCCGTATTGATTGATTCAAGAAAAGTGTTTCGCTTGGAGAAAGCGCCATGAAATTCACCACTGCCTCATTTTAGATATTTGACCCCACATCAGATGTAATGCAAATATTATACGTCTTGTATGACAATATCTTGTCCACTTGGAATTTGACTTCCTCATAGCTTTTATCCAACAATGGCCCAGCTATTTTTGTCGGCTCGGCAGCGTCACGGATGGATTAACCATCTGAGAAGCTTTGAGCAAATGCTGCTCTTCTACAGGCTGGAACGGTGTGCCAGTGCAGACGTAGTTTATGACAACCGTTTCTTGCAGTGCAGCAAGCTGCACCTTGGTCATCTTTGTAACCGCGTAGTTTTTGATCCAAGGTTGAGTCGATCGTCGTTCGGAAGACTGACGAGAAAGCGACATCAAATCTGACGCGCTTTTCTTGTTTGGCCACCACTCTGGGCGCTCAGCTACCGCGTTATTTTTCATCAATGTCGAGAACGGAACGCATTTTTTCAAATGCATTTGCATCGATAGCGTTTTGTTGTGGTGCCTAACTGACTGCTTGCAATGTTTGCAAACGCTGTTGTTCCTGGAAGCGACTTGATGTGCATTCACTGCATTGGTGAACAACTCCAGACTTCATTGACTCGTTTCCTACGCTACTTCGCTTCCGCATCCTGCAATGGCGTGGCTTCTTCAAGTTTCTGAAGATCGTCCGTCGTCCATTGGAAGAGTAACTGGTGCTGTGATTTGTGACAATTGTCCCAGAATTTAACGATGCAAAAGATAATATAAGAAGACAAGAAGATTTTTGGAGAAGATTTATTTTAAGAAGATTGTAACATCCTTGGTAAGAATAGTGTCCACAAGTTTTGATAATTGTTTTGCGACTTGCGAATTGATGACGAAAACCATGATCACTCGCTCTCTCATTTATCTTATCGACACTAAAAAAGAAAGAAAACCCATCTCAAAAATGGGGTGTCTCGAATACACGTGATTGATTGTAAATAGCAATTTGAAATCGGAGATAAACGCAAAAAAAATCGCTGTGCTTATTGTCATAGACTAGACATGTACCGTTTAGAAGCCCTACACGTCGTTATAATCGGCTCAATCAAGAATGAGCTCCTGCCGTACTTGGCGCTACGTGACATTCGATGTGACTGGGACGTTAGTGCATCCCACAAAGCCAATCGGAGAGACGTATCTTGAATTCTGGAATGCGACGTCTGGCCAGTTATTTTCATCATCTCGCTACGAAGCTGCTGTTTCTGCCCTTACACTGCAATTTCATTTAGAATTTCGTTCACGTTCTCATCAAGATCCAAACTTTGGATCGACGGATACAAGTAATGGCACCGCATTCAATTGGTGGCGACAACTTGTGTTGAATGTGATGAAAAAGGCTAATCTTGCTGATTGCCTCGCTCAGAATGAAGAGCAGGCCGAGCGGTTTACGCGCGACTTGTATGAGCATTTCGGGCGTCCGGAAGCCTGGAAGGTTTATGACGATGTGATACCAACGCTGGAGGAACTTGCGGCTTTAAATATCCCTATGGGTATCATTTCCAATTTTGACGAGAGATTGGAGTCACTTTTACAGGCACTACAGCTTCGGGACTATTTTCAAGTCGTCACTGCGTCTTTTGTGCATGGTGAGATGAAACCACAGGCCTCCATTTTCCAGACGACGTTCGAGCAACTGCACAGAGAAAAAGGACAATTCAATGCAAGTACATTTTTGCATGTCGGAGACCACCCCGTGAAGGATTTCAAAGCGGCCAAGGATATTGGAGCTCAAGCAAAATTGCTCTGGAGAACGCAGCATGAATCGCCACCCGTAAATATTGAGAAGGATCAAGTCATTACGACCTTACGTCAACTTGTTACGGACAATACCACAAGTACACGCTTCCCCGCCCATCGCACAACACGCAATTCTATCTCAGGGCCTGCTGCTGTGAGTGCAGAGTAACAAGAGAAACCAGTGTATACGTCAGAAGCATCAAACCACTTGACCTTTGTAGTTTTTGTTTAACACAAGCACTGATCACAACTCCATCGTGACCAACAAATTTGAAATCGTTTGCCCAAGGGTTGCAAATGGCTTGAACAAAAATATTTCGTATATGAATTTGCATTGCCCTGGAAAGTCTGCAAGTTGAAACCACCATTTCTACCATGCAAAGAGCATTCAGTTATCGCAGATAAAGTGAAAAAAAAACCAACGGCATGGGTTGCCGAGCTCAAGAGTTGGTCTACATAGCGAAAGAGTTAAAACGAGATTTTAATGAGCCTTGCGTGACTATTCTAGTGAAGCTGCAAGCTGCAACGACCCAACTCAACGAGTCATCGGAAAAGATAGTGTACATGCCTAGGTTATCAACCAAATCGACGGAACGACTGATGCATTAGTTGATACAACTTCTGTTAGACAAATCGTATGATCTAAACACTGCAGCAAAAGTAAATATGTTTCTTCAGTGGACACTGATCTCTCAGTGCTCGAAACACGGAGACTTCCCTTGTCTTGACAGAATATTGGATGCTCATCATCTACTTGACTTATGGTACTAGCATCGAAAAAATACAGCCACTGTACGCACGAGTTACATTCCTTAGGAACCACTAGGTGGTCATCCGTAAACACTGGAACGAGTCACATTCATTAGCAGAATCTTTGCGATGGGTTTTGCTTCAGGATATAATATTTTAACATAGTCAACACATTAAAGGAGTCGTTTCTGTGCTGAGTGACCAGCACAACTCCCCGTGATGAATCTGTTGAAAAAAGCCCCGAAATTCGGCCGTTATCTGAAAACTTAGATTTTGCCATCCATCGTAACTTTCAACCGCGGGTACCTCACGTGCTTGATGTTGTACAGTGACAGTTACCAATTGGTTTTTAGTTACTCGAGAAGTGCATCTTTGTACGCAGTTCAAACCGTGCTATATCTTTTAAAAGACAAGTCAACATGACAAGAGTGTTGAATTTTTAAACGACAAAGAAATGCAGAGGGTGCATCACACTGAACCGGTTAGTTATTGGTGAGCGACATGGCTCCGTGCAGCGCATGCAAAACCTTGCTGGACCGAGAGCGTATACCATTCTATCCAGTGCTGAGCGCCAAACATGCTCCTACGGTGATCCAGCGTGAAGATTAGGGAAGGAATTTCTCCAGGTAAAAAGTGCTTCAGGGTGGGTTGTTCTTGCATCAGCGCTGCTTACTTTATGACCACCGCAATCCATGCTGAGAAAAGATTCTGCTGAACGAAGGAACGAGACTCAGAGTCTGAAGTGAGGTATGTGCATGATACAGATTGTGTATGAAGCGGGCTTGGATTTAAATAGATTGCCGCATGGTTCTCAACCTGACTCACTGCTCAGTGTGGCGTGTGTGCCAGCACAACCGCCTCACGACTAATGCCCCTAAAATTGCTGCGATGTCTCGGAACTGCACCGCTGATGCTTTTACATTCAAACGGTGCTCAGCGTCCACCTGCCTTTTTTCTTCCTTGCTTTACAGGAAGAACAGTGGTGCCAAGACGACTTAGTTTCTTTTCTCATGACATCGAGTTGTCTGAGCTTCACACTTGTTGCATGAGCTCGTCGTTTCATCAATGAGTTGCATTCACTTCGCTCTTGTAGTATAAAAAGGAACTGCCTGCTGGTCGAAGACACTGTACATCACCATGAGACCACTTCGGCGCCACTGACATATCGGCATCGAGTTAGTCGGAGCGACTAAAGTAGCAACGGCACATGAGCGCATAACTAATTAGTACGGGTGCGTATCATCCATCGCAAAGGATTGGACAACAGAGGTTGATGAAGCGTGAGTGGATAGCTGGCTCCTTTTTGCGTCATGGCGCGAGTCAGGGCCACGTCACAGCGCTGGACAGTGTCGAATGCTGCCCAATCTTAACTCAATATAGTTGCACGAGACTAGTCGCATATGTACTGATTTATGCACTTAAGTGCCGACATCATGATGTCATCATGTCTTTTCACTATGCCGATCGAAGCGACCATCACTCCATTCATATCACACACACACGCACACATCTTTGGTCACCATCACTCCATTCATATCACACACACACACACCATCTTTGATCATCATTTGAGATTTTGCCTCGTATCTCGCATCGACGTGACGGTCAATAGACTTTTATTCCATAGCGCACCCTCATGTCAGCCAAGGCCATTCGCGAGTTTGATGGCAAGCGCATCCTGTCCACGAACCTCCCACAGTTTCACCTGAACAAGCCCTTTGCGCAAGTGAGCATGACCAAGAGCTTTGTCGACCAGACACGCGACGACTTTTTCGCCGCGATTGAGACTGTGAATCCGTGGCTCACGACACTGGGGGAGACCAAGCTCGTGGTAAAGCCCGATCAGCTCATTAAGCGCCGTGGCAAAGCCAACCTTTTGCTACTCAATGCGTCGTGGTCGGAAGTGCAGGACTGGGTCTGGGCGCGCATCAACCAACCAGTCCAAGTCGAGACCGTCACGGGAGTATTGACGCATTTCATTGTTGAGCCCTTTGTTCCGCATACAAATGCCGACGAACACTACGTATGCATTGTCTCGAACCGCGATGGTGAAGAGATTCTATTCCACCATGAAGGAGGCGTGGACGTTGGGGATGTGGACGCTAAAGCGAAGCGTCTCGAAGTCGGCATCGAGTCTATGGCTTCTGAAGAGGAAGTAACGGAGGCGCTCTTGTCCTCTGTGGAGCCGACTCGCAAGTCGATCTTGGCGAAATTCATTGTGGACATGCTCGCCAAGTTCCGCGAGTTGCACTTTGTGTACATGGAGATTAACCCGATCGTACTTGTGGGGACCCAAATATCTGTCTTAGATATGGCTGCGAAACTCGACGAGACGGCCCATTTCTTGGTCGGTGAGCAGTGGGGTCATATCGAATTCCCCCCCGCCTTTGGTCGCGCCAAGTTTCCAGAGGAGGAATTCATTCAGGACCTCGACTCCAAGACTGGCGCTTCGCTCAAGCTCACGATTCTTAACCACACTGGCCGCATCTGGACGATGGTTGCGGGTGGTGGAGCTTCGGTCGTGTACGCGGACACAATTGCGGACCTTGGCTACGGTCACGAGCTCGCTAACTATGGCGAGTACTCTGGTGCTCCCAGCGAAACTCACACGTACAATTATGCGAAAACTATTCTAGATTTAATGACGCGTAACTTTGACGAGCGTGGCAAAGTGTTGATCATTGGTGGAGGTATTGCCAATTTCACGGACGTTGCGTTGACCTTCAAGGGGATTATTCGTGCGATAAAGGAGTACCAGCAAAAGCTTAAGGACAACAAGGTTCATATTTGGGTGCGTCGTGGTGGTCCTAACTATCAAGAGGGTCTGGCTGTTATGCGCGACGTTGGGCAGGCTACTGGCGTTCCCATTGAAGTATTTGGACCAGAGACGCACATTACAGCTGTCATTCCTATGGCACTTGGCCTTGTAGAAAAGCCGTCAAACGAGTTTACGCAGCCCACGACGAAACCCATTAATGACACTCCATCGAGCCCAGGCAAGCCATCCTCTGAGCAAAGCAGCGCAGGTAATAGCGAATACGAGAACTCCGAGGCCACTGAAAACGTAGAGAGCAAGAATATCGCGAATGGGCACAGACCTGAGGTGACGCAAGACGAGCGTATTGTGCGCATGAATAGTAGCACACGCTGCATTGTTTATGGTCTGCAGCAACGTGCTGTGCAGGGCATGCTCGACTTCGACTACCTGTGCAAGCGAAAGACTCCAAGTGTGGCAGCCCTCATTTTCCCTTTCTCGCCCAACCATTATCTGAAATTCTATTGGGGTACGTCGGAGCGTCTGATTCCTGTCTTCCAGAAGTTGTCCGATGCCGTCACGAAGTACCCAGACGTTAGCGTGCTCATTAACTTCTCGTCATTTCGATCCGTCTTCCAATCCACGATGGAGGGATTTAAACACAGCGAAACCCTTAAGACACACGCGATTATTGCCGAGGGTGTTCCAGAGCAACAGTCGCGTTTAATCGCAAAAAAAGCACGTGAGCTAAATGTGGGCCTTATTGGGCCAGCTACGGTTGGTGGGATTAAGCCTGGCTGTCTGCGTATTGGTAACACTGGTGGCATGTTGGATAACATTGTGCAGTCAAAGCTTTACCGCCCCGGCAGCGTGGCGTACGTATCAAAGTCGGGCGGTATGTCCAATGAACTGAATAACATCATTTCGCAGACAACGGATGGTGTGTATGAAGGTGTGGCGATTGGAGGTGACAAGTACCCAGGATCCACTTTCATCCAACATCTCTTGCGCTACGAGGCGAACCCGGAAGTGAAAATGATGGTTTTGCTCGGCGAGGTCGGCGGTACTGATGAGTTTGCCGTCTGTCGTGCCATTCAGTCGGGTGCAATTAAGAAACCAGTGGTTGCCTGGTGCATTGGTACGTGCGCCCGATTTTTTCCATTTGAGGTACAGTTTGGCCATGCCGGCGCTTGCGCTACGGGTGAGTCCGAGACAGCCTTGGCGAAGAACGCTGCCCTCGCTGCTGCTGGTGCTATTGTTCCTAAAAACTTCGATCAGTTTGGCAACGCTATTCGCAAGCAGTTTGAGTCCATGGTTGCGTCAGGTGCGATCCTGCCGCGAGCGGAGGTCCCTGTACCCAAGGTTCCCATGGATTACGCGTGGGCCAAGAACCTTGGTCTTATCCGAAAGCCGGCGAATTTTATCTCGTCCATTTCCGATGACCGTGGAGAGGAGCTTCGCTATGCTGGTACCCCTATTTCCAAGGTGTTTGAGCAGGATATGGGTGTTGGTGGAGTGATCGGTCTCTTGTGGTTTAAGCGCAACATGCCGCCTTACGCTTCGAAATTTATTGAGATGGTGCTGATGGTCACTGCCGACCACGGTCCAGCTGTATCTGGTGCTCACAACACGATTGTGACTGCTCGTGCCGGCAAGGACCTCATCTCTTCCTTAATCTCGGGTTTGGTAACCATTGGTCCCCGTTTTGGTGGTGCATTGGACAAAGCTGCTGAAATGTTTGCTCGTGCACATGACTCGGGGTTATCTGCTACCGACTTTGTAGTGGATATGCGGAAGCAGAACAAACTCATCATGGGAATCGGCCACCGCGTCAAGTCCCTGTCAAACCCGGACAAGCGCGTCACTATTATCAAAGAGTTTGCCAAGGCGAATTTCCCAGCTACGGATGTACTGGATTTTGCTTTAGAGGTGGAGCAAGTGACCACGAAGAAGCGCAGCAACCTGATCCTGAACGTCGATGGTTGTATTGCCGTTTGTTTCGTGGACCTGTTGCGCAACTGTGGTGTCTTTACTTTGGAAGAAGCCAATGAGCAGATTGAAAATGGTTGCCTGAATGGATTGTTTGTGCTCGGCCGTAGCATTGGTTTCATTGGCCACTTCCTGGACCAAAAGCGTCTCAAGCAGCCTCTTTACCGCCATCCGTGGGATGACATCTCGTACTTGAACGAAGAACTCTAAAGAAGCGGAAATTGTTTCTTTTTGTACGTACACGTCGACGCACGTCGTTCTCCGTAGGTGTGTGCACGGTGTGCTCTAGTCCTTCTACAGTAGACAGATCTTTTCTAGCCCACTTCAATATCTATTTTCACTTTAAATGCAAAAGATTTGCAACTAGCTCTCGCTTCTTACCATATAAAACATTGTCCTGTAGCACTTAATGCCAAAATGACGCAAAATTTTCTTACACAGTTCAGTCAATTTCTAGCGATATGATATTTGCATATGGCACACGATACAAAGGATCCGAAGCGCTATTATATTTAGTCATAACCAGCGTGACGAGTCTTAAAAAGCTGTCTACGTCCAGGCTGATGAGCGTCACATATCCGAATAGAAGAGGCATATCAAGGGGTAATCGACATCCTGCGGCGTAGTCACACCGAAGAAATTAACTGGAATTATCAAATGCCGTATGTAATTAATATTAATGATGAGGGAGGGACAAAATACATGGACATATGTTTTAGGTTATGGTTTCTGGCTCACTGGCCCTTTAACAAAAAAAAAACGAGGGAAGATAAAAAGAGTATAAAAGGGAAGTGTTGTAAAAGAAAGAATAACCAAAGACCCGGAGGGCTGTGTCATCGGGATTTTGATGATATTGCTTCTCCATCGAGCACTTGAGGTACTTGTGAGTTTCAAGGTTTGTACGACCTCCAAACTTATCGAAGCCAGTGTTTCTCTTGTCTATTATGAAACCATTTTCCAAAGACCATTGTTTGAGTTCGGCCAAGGCGACCTCAAAGTCGTCCCAAGGTCCTGGAGGTATTGCAGTTTTTGGGATCTACGGCTTCTCTTCTGCCATTTTGTTGAGCAGGGTGTGGGAGAGAGGCTTTTGGAAGAGTCAGTATGTCTTTGAAATGCTTATATTGGAGTTTGGGGCGGTGCTATCAAGATCTCTGGTGAGAATCTGGGTGAGAATCTCTCTGACAATCACCGTGTGAACCAGACAAACGACTGGTCCACGGGCTGCGCCATAATTTAGCCTTTTTTTATTATAGGGCCAGTGAGATTAGACATTTGGGCCAGTGAGTTTAGACATCCACCAACGAGCAAATATTCTTAGCTGGAGATTTTTTTAAATGTGTTGAGTTCCCACTTCTAGATTGCCCAGGAGGGCAGTGGGGTAAAGTTGCAGAAAGTTTCAAGCTATCGACATTGACAAAGAAGGGCTGCATGATACAGTGATAGTTCAAAGCGAGGCATTAGTGGAAGATGTTGGCACAGGCGACTTAGGTAGCTTGAAGTTATGTACTTGGTTGGGCTGTAGCGGCTCTCAATAGCCGTAGCCCGTAGTGTCGTTCTACTGTTCGAAGTTTGTCAAAATCAAAAGTCATATATTAACCAAATATAAATATTTTAAGTCACTGACTCGAGCTTAATCTTCCTAAGCGCTACTGACTTGAAACCTGTATACACCATACATAAAAAATGTTATCAGCCAATCGTTTCCACCATATGGTTTACCTTGAAAGCCCATCATGGCTACACGGAAAATCAACACTCCTCCTGAAACGGCGCGCGCTGTAACACCTTTAATACAAACCGATTTGGTTTCGCAAATCCTGGACCCGCTGCGCCCTCAAGTCCTTCGTAAGCAGGTTCACCACCATGTCCAAGCTTGGTGGTACGTGAGCTGCTTTAATCACTCCTTTCTTGCTCAGATCCTTAAAAAACTTCAACTTGATGTCGATGTGTTTTGTGCTTACAGCACTTGCTTCCGATTCCACATGCGTGATAGCTTCCTGGTTATCCATCTTCATCAGCAGCGGTGCCCTTGAGAACAAACCAATTTCCAGCAACAACTCACGAAGCCCCAATGCTTCGCGTCCGCCGACAGCAGCAGCTACAAACTCTGCTTCAGCCGTAGATAACGCCACTGTAGTTTGCTTCTTACACTTCCATGAGACGATAGTGCCATTTAAATATACCACCACTGCGCTCACACTCTTCCGATCTGTCTTGTCACCTGCAAAATCGGCATCCGTGTAGCAGGTGATCCGAATTGGCAGTGGCAGTTCGTCATCATGATTTAGTCGGAGTTTCAAACTATTGGTACCCTTTAGATACCTTACGACTCGCTTCGCTGCTTTAAAATCCCCCAGCGTGGGTGCGTGCGTACGCCGCGTTACACGGTGCACTGCGAAAGCAATATCCGGGCGGGTACAACGAGAAATCCACAGGAGGCTGCCCACCAACGATTGAAAACTTTTTATACTTGGGAAATTCTCCCTTGACTTGGGTGGAAGCAACTCCTTGAAATCTTCTACACCGTCCATGTTAAGCACCGGAGTGCGCGGTGCATTTATTTTCTCAAAATCATATGCGATCAGGAGCTCATCGATAGCAGCCTCCTGATCCAACTTGTATCCATCACGAGTGTTCCCTTCAATACGAACACCCAAAAACTTGCTCACGACTCCAAGGTACTTGAGCTCCAGTATTTTCATTTCATCAAAAAACTTACCAACCGCGTCTGATGTGCTTCCAGTGACCAATAGGTCATCTACATACGCTTTCACTAGAACGGTGCCATCCACACCACGCCTGACGAACACGCAGGTATCGGTGACGCACTGCTGAAAATCCAATACTTCCAACGTTTGGCATAGCAGTTGATGCCATAACCTCCTGGCCTGTTTGAGGCCATACAGATTTCGTTCCAACTTTTATGAAAGTTCATCATTCGAGTCCACACCAAAAATTTCACGTAATTCCATCGAAATATGCATACCTTGCGGAATCTTCAGATGAATCTCACAGTCATCTTACTCCTTTGCCTTCGGGTAGGCGCTCGGCACATCACCGTGCCACGACGGTACCCCAAATCTGTGACATGGCCAGGATAACCTTTACGTTGTCGACTTCCATGACTGTCGAAAACGTGAAGTGGTAATCCTGGCCGTAAACTTGGGGATCACCGCGTGCCACCAGTCGAGCCTTATAGAGCTCGACCGTTCCATCCGCACGCAACTTAGTCTTGTACACCCACTTAGTGGACAGCAACTTTTTGTCTGGACGGCGCTTGATAATATTCCAGGTTCCAATTTATTCGAGCGCTTTAAGCTCCTCCTGTTCCGCCTTCGTCCATAAATCAGAGTATGCGCCTTCATGCGCCTCCTTGTAGGACTTCGGATCAGGAACTGCAACCTAGGAAACAATTCCACTGACAACCGTTTCTACCACAGCGTAAACGAACATCGCGTGCTCTGGAGTTCCAATTTCAGTTTCTTCGGCTTCGAAATTGTTTCCATCAATATAAATTTCACGTTCCTTCGCATCATTCACGTCAATCACGCTCTCTTAATCTTTCACCTTCTTCTTGCTGACTTTTTCCAGTTCAGCCGCCTTGTAGGTTTTCTTGATTACTCATCCAGACTTTCTCGGAGTCTTGCGCGCCTTTTCACCTGCATCTTGCGCTTCAGGTTGTCTTGATACGCCGGTTTCTTGAGTCGACCTTGCGCTTGCACGTCCTGCAGCGCGTTTTCCCATCTCCTCCTCATCTGCAACACCCAGCGCCCTCGTAATTTGGTCAATCGCCTCCTTATCTAGTGTCTCAATTGCACTGACATGGCGAGTGACCGTCACCACCCTTTCCTTCAACATCAGCACCTTAAATCCCTTGGTTTCGTCATTGCGGCCTAGAATCAAGGCCCTTTCAGCGTGTTTCGCGAGTGTCTTTTTCTTGGGATCCCTCCACACCATGCACGGCGAACCAAACACTACAATTTCTGTCAGTGACGGTTTCTTGTGCGTCAACATCTCAAATGGCGACACTTTTCCAGGGTTCGAACGGGTCGGGGTACGGTTTAAAATATACGAGGCGTATTCCGCCGCCTCGGACCAGTACATCAACGGTACCCCCGACCCAAAAATCATACACCGGACCATGTTAAAGATGGTCCGGTTCATCCGCTCGGATTTTCCATTGGAGGATGGATTGCCAGCCTCCGTAACCTGTCGACGCACTCCAGTTCTTTTACAGAACAATTCTACGGTTTTGTATTCACCGCCTCCATCCGTGAGTAAAACGTGAATACGACACTTGAACTCGTTCTCGAACCAAGTAAAAAAATGTTCAAACATTTTCGCCGCTCTGTCTTTCGTTCGAGAGGCGAAAACACGCACGTAACTCGAAAAATGATCCACAAACACCACCAAATATCGGTTTCCACGCCTGTCGCGCGGTGTGATCGGACCCTTCAAGTCACTGCATATCACACCGCCGACTCGTTCAATCGGCGAATTTTCGCCCGAATCTGTCCTTGGCTACGGTTTCCTTGATCCTTTTCCTTCAGCACAGGTCAGGCAATTGGGTCGACTACTATCTGTCAACTTGATGCCTGACCTGGGGTCCTTGGCTAATTTCTCGACCGTGTTGTAGTCCAAGTGACCCAAACGGGTATGGAAGTGATGTAGAGTGCCTTCCTTCACATCAACATCATGTTCCGCAGTGACAGCATTCAGCAACATGTGCTTGAGCTACTGCGCGCGCCCGCTCAACTTTTCTGGCATTAATTCTGCCACGAAAATAGATCCACATATTCGAATTGGAAACAGCGTATTTCCATTCCACTGTATCTTCAACTTTCCAAAGCTTTCCACTATTTTGCACCCTTTTTCATGCAACTTGCCAAGTGAAATCAAATTCTTGGCAAGTTTGGGTGCAAAATACACTTTGCTGAGCTCAATCGAACAGGATCGGCACCAGGCGTAACCAACTTGATTCTTCCAACCTTGGTTACCGCCAATTTTCCACCGTCGGGCAACAAAAAACCATCTTCCGGCCCACACGTGACTGCACCCACAAGTAAACTCTCGTCATCCACTAGGTGCCTGCTGTCACCGCTATATACGATCCACGTCGTTGCAGGCATGTCATCTCCGACAGCCATTCCAGTTAATTCAACTTCATTTTCGATTCCAATAGTCGATAACGCGACTTTTCGGTTCCATTGACCGCTGGAACCACCTTGATCCTTGGAGTTGACATTCCTTTGCATTTTCCTGCCTTTCTGCGGGCACCCCCTCTTTATGTGACCTGGATTTCCGCAGCTGTAGCATCTTCTCACAAATCCGGTATCCGTCACCGAATTTGCATGCATACGGGCAGGTGGCCTGGTTTTCGGCGTATCTTCATCCAATTCCTGCGCCCACGATATTAATTCTTGCGCATGGCACAGGTAAACCTCTCGCATAGGATTGTACCTGGCCATGATTGCAACTTTCAGGCGGGGCGCAGAGAGTTTGACTATGTTCTCAACCACCATCCTTTCTCCCATGCCGCTCTCGCGAGCCAGGGCTACCAGGTTCAGGTAGTGCTCAGTCCAAGTCCTTTTAGGACTCTTCTCTGAAGCAAACCACACTTCAGCCTGGTGGGGGGAGATTGTCACTCGAAATGACATATACATGAAATCCAATATCGCCAAAAATTCCGGGGCAGCTTGCCACCACGTGCTAATGTTTGCACGAAAATAATTCCCTGCCACCCCTTCGAGATATTCCCCAAGCTTATTTACTTTGAGACGCTCCGTCCACACAAAGCCAGAGGTCATCTCGGCTATCTCAACAGCCTTGATGAATATATATGCCCACTGCTTGAAGCCGGCACCGAGTCCGGAGAACAGTTCAACCCCCGAAAACTTCTTGATGCCGAGCTTGGGTATCTCGGCACACGACGCTTGCATAGGCTGTGTGGAAGGGGCGGGCGCTGCTTGCCGGAACTGCATTCCAGGCGTCTGAACCGCCGGTGCATGTACTCTGCCCGCATTCGGAGCATTTCCTGGATTATTCGCCGGGAACTTAGCCGGGTTCGGCCTGGATGCTCTACCGACCTCAATGCCGATGTCGTCCGCCAGGTCATTCAACGTCATCTCCTTGCCAAATGGCTCAGAATTTCTTAGCGACTCCCGGAACACACTGTTCCGGGGAGCAAACATCGGATCCTGCTTTGGCACTGCTGGCGCAGCTGGCGGAGCTGGCGCAACTACGGTGCTTGCGGTGGATGCGCGCGCTTGCGCATCTTCCATCGACTTCATACGACCTTTCGTGTCCTTCATCCCATCAAGGATGGCCTTCAGAGCCACTTCCGGCTCAAAATCAGATTCACCATCACTATACATGGTAAAGTCAATATCAATTCAAAAAATATACGGACGAACAAACATGCCAACAATTCCACTAGCCCTCCGAAAGTGAGGGGACTTCCACTAGTATCCGGAACCGTAACCACACGTGTAACGGGGTTACATTCGGGTAACACTGAGTGTTGGTGTACACGAGTACACCACGGTTGAGGTCAGTATTGGCCGGGTTGAAAGGTTTCGAGCCTTTGGTTATTTTAACCAATGAGGGCGTGGGCCCTTAATGTGGTGGTGAGTCAGACATCCACGTGTCAGTACATAGGTTTGTACACTACATTTTAGCTAGGTACGAATTAGGAATATTCTACTTAGTAGTACATATAGTTTATATTAGTTTAAAATTTAGGCTAATTACATATTAAATATATTCAGTTTACATTTCACTCTATCTTACAGACGCACGACCGGTCGAGGTCGTGCGTGTAGTGAGTGCCGTAGCGTTAGGGGAGCCCTTTCCTTAGCTACACCCTTAGTAAGGGAGCCTTGCCGTTAAGGCACTAGCAAAGTCTACAGTAAACTAACCCGGGAATCTTGGCCCCGAGTAGGAGAGCTCTCTCCTACTAAGCCCTTAATAAGGGCGTATCGGCTAAGTAGCGGCGAACGCCACTATAAGGAAAGACTTCCTCTATGCGCTAGCCGCACCGTGCGTATACGCACCGGCTACATCTGGTAGCACTTGTAGTCAATCCAACTTCTGTGTAGGTAGACTAGGCATCCTCTGCAAAGGATGAATCAGGACGATTGGGATAGTTTGACCCTCGTCCACTAGGAAGCCTTTAAAAGGCTGTTACCCTTAACGGGGGAAGAAGGTATGAAGCTCCTAGTGGAGCAGGGCCTTGAGGCCGTAAAGGCAAGAGTGAATGCCTTCATCGATCATGAGGCGAGTTGTGGTGGAGGTTATTCCACGGGGGTGCGCCCTCCATTATCGTTTAAGATAAAGGAGTTCACCGGAGAGAAAGGTGACAACCTTTATGTTTGGTTGCGAGAGGTCGAAACGGCCTTCTCCACAGCGAACATGACCGCTAATCACTTGCAAGTGGGACTTGCATTGACCCATCTTACGGGCAAAGCCCGTACATGGGCGTTTACATGCTCGGAATCAGTCAAGGACGTGTTTCCAACATGGAAGGTCCTTAAGCAGAATCTTATGGACATGTACGCAACGCCTGATCTGGTTTTCCAGAATCAACTGGCGTTCCTGAGGTGCCGTCAAGGCACTAAGGACCTGGAGGTTTATATCCAGGAGCTTAAGACCCTGTTGGCAGGGATGTACGCGAAAGCGTATTCGGACGATGTGTCCATCCCCGTCTTCATGGGTGGACTGAGAGAAGGGCCAGAACGTTTGGAATTGTTCCGATGCCGACCCGAATCCCTGGGGGAGGCGTTCAAGATGGCGTTCAACGCCGAGAGGAACTTCCGTTCCTCAAGGTGGGTCCCGAACCCATGGACCTTAGTCAGGTCGAAGCGGAGGAGAAACCTCCCGCTAAGAGTCATTCTGACTCTTTTTCACAGAGCTTCGAGGCAGAGCTCTTGGCTATGTTCCAGCGGCGTGGGCCGCTGAGATGCTTCCTGTGTGGGAGCACGGATCATCTGAGGAACAGATGTCCGAAAAATCCCCAGCGAGACACTCGCTACAAGGGACCAAGGGTGGGGAAAAAGCCCTTGTCCAAGCCGTCGGGAAACGACGGCTCCCAGTAGGTGCGGGGAGCCCTACTGGGGGACCCCTCAGTGCTGTTAAGCCCCAGGGTAGGGGACGACATCACAAAGCCCCGAGGGAAGCGGTGCTTTCTAGCACCGAGTTGGTGTACCAGCCAGGTTTGCTGGTCGTCCTTGCGGACGTGAAAGGCTTTGATAAGCCTTGGAGAGTCTTGATAGACTCTGGGGCGTCTGACAATTATGTCAGACGAGCTTCTGTGGAGAAGAGTCGGCTGTATGCCGAGGCCCTAGAGGCACGTTCTCGTGACATTGTCACGGTCCGTCTTGCGACGGGCGTACAGGTTTCTGTACCCAAGGTCTCGATTGACCTTAAGCTGAAGTTTGCAGAATTCTACAGCTTAGAAAAAGAACGTTGCCTAGTCCTGGATTTGGACTCGAGGTATGACCTCATTCTGGGCATGAAGTGGCTGAAACGCCACGAGCCATGGATAGACTGGAAGTCTAAGTCCATTGGCTCAACGCACCCGCGGTCGGGTGAAGCATTGGCGAGTCATGAACCCACCTTTGCTCGATCGCAAAAGCGATTCTGGCGTGAGATGCCAGAGATTGGGATGTCTGAAATGTTCATTCGCAATGGCGTTAAGGAAGAGTTCCTTAACGAGAGGGATTAGGCGGTTAATCCCCGCGCCGATATAGGCGAGACTGGTGAGTCGCCAGTGATAGAGGTGGAATCCTCTGAGGGTAAGCGCGAGGCGCTTATAGAAGAGACCAGAAGTTCGTATCTTCTACAGGTCGGAATTGATTCCAAACAGACCGTGTCCGGCGAACAAGTTGCGACTCCAGTGGTAGGGGTAGAGACCCCTGTGGTTAAGCGCGAGGCGCTTCCAAGCAAAGAGACCCGAAGTTTGTCTCTTTCGCGCGTCGGAAATGATTCCGATTACGCCGTTATAGGTGAGACCGGCGAGTCACCGGTGGTAGAGGTAGAGACCTCTGTGGATAGGCGCGTGGCGCTTCCAATAGATGGGGAAATTGACTCCCCCATCTGGGTCTCGGGATGAGTCCCGAGGCCAGTAGTCATCAGTCCTTTCGGATGCTGAATAGTGTGACTGGTGTTGTCACAGATGGCGTAAGCCTGGAACGGTTGCCTGGGGTAGGCGAACTGTTGTCGTTGGAGGAGATTCCCTTCAACGAGTTTCAGACTGCTTTTAAAGCAGATGAAATCGACGAGGTTGTCGTGTTGCGTCCGGAAGAGGAGTTAAACTCCTCATCCACGATGGACGAGTCAGATTTGGTGAAAACCAAACAGGCATTAAATGCCCGAAGCGGCCTCAAGATCCTCGCGGATCCTGAGGACCCTTACCATTCCTTATTAAAGGAATTTGGAGATGTCATTAGTGACAACCCGCCGATGGGGTTACCACCGGATCGGGGAGTCCGACATGAAATTGATTTGGTTCCCGGAACCAAATACTGCGTCACTAGGCAGTGGCCTCTCCCGAAGGAACAATGCGACGTCATCGACGCATTCTTCAAGGGGAAAGAAGAGGAAGGGATGGTACGGGAGAGTAAGTCTCCCCATTCATCTCCCACCTTTTGTGTTCGTAAACCGAACGGAAAGTGGCGCATTGTGCATGCGTATAACAAGCCGAATGCAGCTACTGTACCCATTCAGACTCCGATTCCTCGGAAGGATGTCCTCCAGAACAATATGGCGGGATGTACTGTGTACAGTGCCTTAGATCTGGTGGACGGGTATTATCAGGTGCTCATTCGAGCGTCCGATATTCCGCTGACAGCGGTTAACACGCCTAGTGGCATGCTGTGGGAGTGGCTTGTTATGACACAAGGGCTTTCAAATGCACCATCTACTTTCAACCGCTTGGTGACTCAACTCTTCCGCCCTCATAGAAAGTACGCTCAGACGTACTTCGACGATATATTCGTCCATAGTCGTGCGTAAGGCGACTAGTCTGATGTTCAGACGCATCTGATACACCTTCGAACACTGCTCGAATGTATGCGAGAGCATAAGTTATATGCAAACGCATCCAAGTGTATCTTTGGTGCTGAGGAAATTCCTTTCCTCGGATGCTTCATCGGTAAGGATGGAGTGCGGGCGGATCCCGCGAAGGTGAAAGCCATTGTGGAGTGGCCTTCGCCTGTAAATCTTAGATATTTACGGAAGTGGCTTGTATTAGCCAATTATCTCCACAAGTACAGCGAGAACTACGCTGAAATGGCGAAGCCATTAACCGACCTTCTTAAGAAGGATGTTGATTGGTGTTGGGAAACCAAACACCAAAACGATTTTGAAGCTGTTAAGGGGAGCTTGTTAAAAGCTCTCTTTCTTGCTCTCCCATATTCCGGGAAGCATTTAGTGTCGTCTGCGACGCCTCCGATTTCGCAATCGGATGTGCTTTGTTACAAGCAGACGATGCAGGAAGGGAACACGTCATTGCGTTTGAGTCGAGGCAGCTTAAAGCTGCGGAACGAAATTATCCCGTTCATGACAAGGATCTACTTGCAATGAAGTATGCTCTTGTCAAATTTATGGTTCGCCTTCTCGGCTCAAAGCCGTTCGTGGTTTATACTGACCACGCGTCCTTACGGACAGCGACAAAGTTGCCTCATCTCTCGCAGCGGATGGCCCGTTGGATCTCCTTCTTTGCGGAGTACAACTTTGAGGTTAATTATAAACCTGGCAAGCAAAACGTGCTTACAGACGCGTTATCGCGTCGTCCCGATTACGAGCTCGCTCACGCGACATTCGTCACCACGTCTGTGGTGGATCTCATACGCCAGGCGTATGAGAAAGACCCACAGTGTACGGCGCTTATCAGCGCGTTAGGTGAAAAGGGTCTTGGCACGTCTGAGCCAACACTGTCAAGTCGATCGAGAGCTCGTTTACACCGTTACAGGTACTGTGACGGTCTGCTATTTTATAGCACGAGCGCGGAAGACACTCCGCGGGTGGTGGTTCCTCATAATGAGGAACTGAAGTATATAGTCCTCTTTGAGGCACATGACGCCCCTACCGGGAGTCATTTAGGTCAGGATAAGACCTACAGCGCTTTAAGCGCTTTGTATTGGTGGCCCAATATGTATAAGTGGGTCGGTGCGTATATACGCACCTGTGAGACGTGCCAGAGGGTTAAACCCTCTGCAAGTTCAGCTGCGCCTTTGGCGAGCTTATCGGTTCCAACGGAGTGTTGGAAATCCATTAGCATGGATTTATCTTCGGTTTTCCGAAGGATAAGGCCAGGAACACCGGCATATTGGTCTTTGTAGACCGTTTGAGCAAGATGGCTCACCTGGCGGCGGTTCCAGAGTCCATAGCTGGACAAGGAACAGCAAAATTGTTCCTAGACCGTGTCTTTCGACAGCATGGTCTTCCGTTGTGTCGGATCGGGATCCCCGTTTTACGGGACAATTCTGGGGAGCGTTGTTTAAGGTGCTAGGCACCAAGCTCCTCATGTCCACTGTGGATCATCCGCAGACGGACGGTCAGACGGAACGCGTTAATCGCGTTGTGGTGGAAATTCTCCGGAATTTATGTTCGGATTCTCCAAAGAGTTGGAGTGAGATGCTTCCGATGGTTGAATTTGCTATCAACAATTCGTTCATGCATCTACGGGGTTTACCCCGTTTTACGTGAACGGATTGGTGAATCCGAGGGTTCCGTTGGCGCCACGTGTGTGTGGCCTAGGGATTGAGGGGGGGGAGGATTCCCCGATGTCAGCCCTGTATCTGTGCGAAAGCACATCGATAAGTTTTTATCGACGCGCCTTAGTGTCTTACGACACGTCTGCGATGCCATGGCGGAAAGCCAAGAGAAGCAGAAGGAGCAAGCTGACCAAAAGGGGCGGCGTAACAAAAAGGTATACAAAGTAGGAGAAAGTGTTTTATTAAACGCTAAAAATCTTCCTACACATGAAGTTTCAAATGTGTTGCGCAATAAACTGCGCCCCAGGTTTGTGGGCCCCTTTAAGGTGTTAGCCCGAAAGGGCTTGTCGTACACCTTAGACATCCCGATGGCGATGCGTACGCATCCAACCTTCTATGTGGGTATGCTTAAGCCATACCAGAACCCGGAGGCGGGTCCCCTCTCGGAGGAGGGTGAGAAACCGGATAGCCGAAAGGCACAACAGGTCGGAACATCTCCGACAGGGTTGATATACGACCCTGAAGCTCCGCAACGAGTCTCGATAGAGGCAAGCCGCTCCTCGATGCGTTCATTCGCACTCCGCTCGTTGCGGAGTTCCTCCTGAGCATCTTGGATGCGAAGGCTGTGCCGATCACAGAGCTCGTGGAAGTCACGCCGCAATAGCGCGACCCCCTCCTCCAGTGCTCTATACGGAGGGTACGCCACATTATCATGTGGAACGCCTGATGGCACGACGCCATCACCGGGGTGAGACCCAGTACCTGGTGAAGCGGAAAGCGTATCCACATTTCCAGAACTCGTGGGAGTACGAGACTCCCCTGCGGCAGGATTGCCGTGACGTCGTTGACGCTTTCGAGCGGGAGAATCCCACTGAGAGTCAACGACCAAAGGGGCCGAAGAAGCCCCTTCACTCCCAATAGCTGGGAGTTCACCGGAGGCAGATGCTGTTCTTGCATTGCTCTCCGGCACCACATCGAGAGAAGAGCGCGTACAATAGGAGGCAGGCAATTGCCCTTGCGCTTTGGCCTGAGCATAGGCCAAGCGTAGCGCTCTCTCTACCCGAACGTCGTGTTCGGAAAAGCTGTTGTACAGCGCATCAAAACTGGAGAGGTGCTTCTCCCTTTCTGCCCAGGCGCGGAACGCCTGTTCTGCGTCTTCGACGCTTTCGTCCCTCAGGAGAACAAGGGAAATCTCGTGGATAATATCCACGAGGACACCGCGTGACTGTTTCCCGAGGCGCGTCCGGTAGGACTTAACGGAATAATGTTTGGGCGTTAGTAGCCGGGCCCGGAGTTGGTTCCGATGCGCAATTTCACGCGGCAGTATAGCCGCTGGTCCAGGGGTATAAGAGGCTAAACCCCTCTTGACATCGTTCTTAGCCCTCTTTTGAGGGTCGCGAGGTCCCTTCCGTGCCCGTCCGGCACGTCGTTCCTCTTGAACCAAGGACGGTTCATTGGTGGTGGTTGACTGTGGCAACCTGGAGGTATCACCCCTAGCGGGTAACGGTGGCGCACGAGTTAGTGCGTTTTCCCCACGTGTGGAGAATGGGTTGGATGACTGATAGCGCCGTTCGGCGCTATCAACATGGCCAGCCGTTGGGGATAGCTCCCCAAGGGCGTCCACTTCCGAGCTGTCGGAATAGTTTGCGTCCATAGCACCGCTGAGGGTGTACGATGGACAGCCAGAGGTATGGCGTTGGAGTTCTCCAACAAAATTTTGTTTATTGCGTAAGCAATAGTCTTGATGGGGGAGGATGTAACGGGGTTATATTTGGGTAACACTGAGTGTTGGTGTACATGGGTACACCACGGTTGAGGTCAGTATTGGCCGGGTTGAAAGGTTTCGAGCCTTTGGTTATTTTAACCAATCAGGGCGTGGGCCTTGGTGTGGTGGTGTGTCAGCCATCCACGTGTCAGTACACAGGTGTGTACACTACATTTTAGCTAGGCACGAATTAGGAATATTCTACTTAGTTTATATTAGTTTAAATTAATTTAGGCTAATTACATATTAAATATATTCAGTTTACATTTCACTCCATCTTACAGACGCACGACCTCGACCGGTCGTGCGTGTAGTGAGTGCCGTAGCGTAAGGGGAGCCCTCCCCTTAGCTACACCCTTAGTAAGGGAGCCTTGCCGTTAAGGCACTAGCAAAGGCTACAGTAAACTAACCCGGGAATCTTGGCCCCGAGTAGGAGAGCTCTCTCCTACTAAGCCCTTAATAAGGGCGTATCCGCTAAGTAGCGGCGAACGCCGCTTTAAGGAAAGTCTTCCTCTGTGCGCTAGTCGCACCGTGCGTATACGCACCGGCTACAGCACGAGAATTAATCACTCGAAAAAACGCAAGAAACCACTTGCACTAAAAACCTAAATCCAGCAGAAAATAACACTTCTTAATACACGAGGCCACTTGGGCTCATAACCTGTTGGCACAGGCGACTTAGGTAGCTTGAAGTTATGTACTTGGTTGGGCTGTAGCGGCTCTCAATAGCCGTAGCCCGTAGTGTCGTTCTACTGTTCGAAGTTTGTCAAAATCAAAAGTCATATATATTAATCAAATATAAATGTTTTAAGTCACTGACTCGAGCTTAATCTTCCTAAGCGCTACTGACTTAAAACCTGTATACACCTTACATAAAAAATGTTATCAGCCAATCCGTTTCCACCATATGGTTTACCTTGAAAGCCCATCATGGCTACACGGAAAATCAACAGAAGATGCCAAGACTCACCGAGAAGAATACACGTCTTGGAGAGACAATGGAGCTATAGACTAGACCGATTCTATATATCCCACGAACGGTATCGGCTCAGCGGTTTTGTGACGGAATTATAAGCATCGAAATTACAGTGGCCGAAAATGCATTTATAATTTCACCTTGAGAATTTTAAGTTAATTTTCTCACAGGTTTTTTAATTATACAATGCCTTTGCATTTATATTTACAGGCTTCCTCTAGTGACTTTGCGTCCCGGTATAGATCAACCGGGACGCCCTTCATTTATACGCATCATATGCAATGATGGCGAGGACGTGTTGGCGGCTGCCCCGACAACCCCGCGCTTGTTCTTCTTCCTGATGCTCCACCGGAATATGTGCTGCTTGAAGTTGCGATACCTTCTGCCGACGCTACCTCACACCCCTCCTCTTGTGGATTCGCGTCTGAAACTGGCCGATGTGCTTCCACCACAGGAAACACTCCGTCGCGACAAACCTCAAAACGACAATGCACGTCGTCGGTTGGAGAACCCGAAACCCCTCGCTTGCGACATCGAATCCAATGAACGTCAGTACGCCGCTGGTGGCGACTGGTCGTTCATTGCTTCACGACTGGAGCAAACGTGCCCGTATGCACTAACTCGATCCAAGTTCGATATGGTGATCGACACTAGACGGACGCTCAGAAAAACCCCGCCCAAAAAATCATTGCATCGCCTTCTGACCCGAACCATCACAACACAACCATTCGAACGCTCCACAAACAGTTCGAGATTGGACAGACTTCCAACTTCTCGGTGTAAACCTTTGTGTCAAGGTCGAAGGGTGCTTGAATTTCAACTCGAACGCACGAAGGCTGAAAAATCTAGGTGGTGTCTATACCGTTCAAGATTTCGATGTCCTTGGTAGCCAATCTATGTCCGAATCAATATTCTGGATGTCGATACTTCCTAGACATTCAAAATAATGATTCAGACATAGACACGGACTGATCCTGCACCGGCTGTTCTTCTGAGATGTAAGCCGGCTTACGACACTTGCCGGGAAGTGAACCTCACGACCCGTATATCCTCCACGAAATGGCGCGTCTACTTCTTGTCCGCCTTGTGTCCCAGCGCCACTGGTAGTGAATGGCAGTAGAAACTCTTTGACGACAAGCTGAATCGAGCACATGGGAAGAACGCCCGTTTCGCTTTGAACGCTTGCCGTTCGAATATTAATCACACCGCGGAATCGATCTTGGCACAGTGGACAGCGTCTTTCCTTCACCTGAGCCGGCGCCTGAGCCAGCTCAACAACAACATCCGCGTCGAGGACCAACGGAAAAAGTGAAGCCACAAAAAACCTCCCTGCAGAAAAGAGTTGAGGAAATAAAGAAATGGGATGGTAAGCCCCAGCAAGGGTCTCAGCATAACTAGCCACCATCTGCCAATCAGCCCGTCAAGCATTGAGGAAATGCCTGCAATGCACTGTCAATCTCAACATTAAATAGATCGAACGTCCTCCAAGTAGTCCGAAAGCCCATCCCCCAAGCCCCAGCTCATGTTGACCGATGGAAGCAATTATGGTTTCGTCACAGTGTTCAACAAGAAGAAGTACCCGCAACGGAATTGACTTCTCCAATATTATAGTAAAGCAACAGCCACAGCCGCTCGATGACATCGTCACTGCTAATATTTCGAAGCGCTACATTCAATGGAGGTAGCGTTCGAATTGAAGAACGTGACTGCCGATCAGAAGTATGGTGTCCGACGTCAGGTACTCTCCGGGGAGGTGAAGAGACCTGACTGCATGACAGTATCAATCGAGTCTGCCTTCTTCGTCGAAAAGCATCACACAAAAATCAAGAAGGCGTCCGAAGCGACGCCGCTAGTTGTGGTCATATTTAAAAAATGTTTCAATTTGTTTTGGAAAGCGCTATTTGGCCCCCCATTTTGGCTATTTGCCCCCCTCTTCGCCCCTCAAATTTTTTTTCCATGGATCAGCCAATCAAGATTTACTCCGATCCACTCACTCCTGTCATGGATCACCCCTCCTTCAACTCATACTTATCCTAAATTGAGGTATATTTAATCCTTGTTTTAACAGTTGGGCGCGACTATTTCCACACCCCATTTGACTATTTCCACACCCCACTTTGACTATTTCCACACCCCTCACAAATTTTCGATCGAAAAAAAACAAAAACATTGACATTGTATCTAGTTATCGATCTTGATGGCAGACTCGGGTGATTGACCTTCTTCAGGCATGCCGCACTTCTCTCTATGCTAGCAGGCAATTTCTGCTGCATCCGGCCACGACTCGAGCCGTCGTGCGAACCAGGTGTGCCACGATGCCAGATGCGCAATTTCGTAATTTGTGGCTGGAATTGGCGAGAGGGTTTCGAGAATCGGTGGCAATGGGCAGGCCTTGGCAAGCTTTGTTACAGCTTTGAAGTGGCTATCGTTGAAGAGGATGGCAATTGGCATCCGGCTTTCCATCGTGTCCGGAACGTACATATGTGAAGTACCGGCAAACGCTCCGTTGTTTTCAAATACAACCAGCGGTCGACGATACGCGTTTGCCGCAATGATTCCGTGATATGGCAGGCTGAACCAGTCCTGTGTTCCAGCTGGATACTTGCATTGTCCAGTGATGGAAAGCAAGTTCGTAAAGCGTTCGGTGCCAAACGTTTTCATGTAAAAGTCGGCCCAGCTAGGGTGTTGACACGTTGGTTCCATTTCTCCCGCTTCTCTTCAGCATGTCGCAGCATCTCGGTGGCGTGACGCAGTTCTTCCTCCATCCTGGTGACATGGGGCATGGCGCCATGCATGCACACAACATCGCCGGTCAGACACGTTCCAATCGCCAAAAAACCTTCCAGAGTGATTGGGTGCTGTCTGTAGGACGCTCACCTTCAGTCTTGAGCGTGTTTGAGCGTGTTTTATTGCGTCCAGAAAGTAATGAAGTGAAGGGATGTGTGTGTGGAAATAGTCAAAGTGTGGTGTGGAAATAGTCAAATGGGGTGTGGAAATAGTCGCGCCCTTAACATTTTTGTTAATCTCATTCCTAGTTGCATACAAGATTGAGCAATAACATGCTTGGTTCAGATTTAGATGCAACTTCTGTAACAGGTACAAGTTCGTGGAAAGTCGAAAATGGGTTGTTCCGTTAACGTAACTCTCTCCACAGCTCTTGGTTACTCTCATGCGTGTAAGTGCTAAGCTGCTGTCGATCAATTATCAACAAAATGCCTTGATCACCAATTTCGCAGGTTAGACCAAGGTATGCAGAGTTTGGTTCATTCGGCCACGTTGAAGCTGTTGCAGGTAATCGACATTATAATCCACTCGGTACAAGATGCACAATACCGAAGCGTTCGACTCCGGCAATAGTGACAACGCCAAAATATTTTCCCACTATTTTTTGTCAGTTCACCACCTTTGCGTGCACAGTAAAACCTAGATGATGAAGGCAAATCAATCGATGAGTAAACCACCCCCGAGGTGGTGGTCCAGCGCTCAAGTTCTGAACAATTAAGCTGAGGTGATCGCTATTATTGAAATAGCGTCGATGTCGGCATTTCTTGCAAAGCAAACGCAGACTTTGGTCGCTATTGGTAAAAGCTACCCCGTCAAGCGAGAAGCTATGCTCTGTGATGCCATTCCGCGAGATACATCGATGAAAGAGTACGCGTCGGATGGCACCTGAGTTTAGCCGTTCGCTTGTACAAAGGAATATGCACCATTTATTGACGAAGTTCACTTGCTGTTTGTACGCTGCCCGCTACCGCAGCTATAACGCCTGCAATTTCCCACGTACCTGCTTGTTGACTGGACTATTGATGTATAGGTTAGCATGACAATTACATGATATCGTCCATTGAACTATTTTTGTCGAACGAACAAGTAAGTGTTAACTATTTTGAAAAAACAAGAAATGTTTGGAGAACTTACGAGCACCGACCCAGCGTGGTGTGTGCGACGGCCAAAATGGTATCATCCCTATAACGGTCGCCTTAGCACGTAGCCTTAGCACGTTGTAAATGACATCTATTTTAAATGACTTCTCGAGAACATTGTTGCTTCAATGTTGAGTTGTCCAAAGTCTTAAAAGGTATCTTCAAAATTTGGAAAACATTAGTATGGTAAATCAGCTAATGCCTCCTCCACAGTAATCACTCTGTTTCGGCTAACAGGCAAATTTAATGCACTTGGCTGGACTCTTACAGGTAAGTATTACTAACTGATGAGTGGTTAGAGTTTGAGAGATTAGATTTGGGGGGCAAATAGCGCTTTCCTCTGTTTTTTGTATTTTGTACCTCCTGACCATGAATAAGACGAGCCCTAAATTCACTGATAAAACCCTAAATCCACTGATGAAACCCTAAATCCACTGATAAAAACCAAAATCCACTGATAAAACCCTAAATCAGGCCGCATAATTTTAGGCATTTTAAAAATAAACGCCGATTTTACCGATAATAAAAAAAATCTGACGCCGAAAATAAGCCCTACCCTTTTTTTTATTGATGCATAGACCACCGTTTAAGACTTTGAAGCGGTCCACATTTTGCTTCGGCACACGTGACGTGCTTAAGACTTTGAAGCGCGTGTTTAAGACTTCGAAGCGCGTCCACATTCTGCTTCGTTCTCCTGTTTTGATTTTGCACCGTACACGTCCTGTTTCTTCCTCCTTTCCCTTCTGCCACCGTTTTCGCTCTCGCTCCTACCTCCATACGTGCCTCAGACCAACGTTCACGTTCAAATCAAAGAATGTCAGCACGCAAGACGCCGTTTCAAGTAGCACATCTTGTCGAGTTTGGCTTGTCAATTGCGGCACGGGACTCAAAGGGAGTTGTCTGCTCAGTCCGATGCGATTTTTGCGCGGTCCACGGGCGTGAAAAGGCGTCAGTTGGAGCAAAACGGCAACGAACAGGGAATATTCACTTCTTTCAGCAACCTTTCAGGAAGGAGAATTATCGTACGCATAACCAGAAACAGCACACCATTGCTTGGCAAGAGTATCAAATGCTCCCTGGGTCGGAGAAGAAAACGTTTTTTGAAAGCAAGTCGCCAAAGACCACACTGGATGGATATTTGGACACGTCGAATGCGCATCTTGAATTCAGAACGATGCCTCGATTGTGGAGAAAATCATTGGCGATCTTTTTTTTACTCCTGTGGACGACGAAGAGGAAAACGGCGAGCCTATCACCAAGGCAAACGTGCTCAAGTCGTTTAGGAAGGAGTCTGACAGCTCCTACTTGGTCACAACCAAAAACCCATACCGATTCAACTTGGCGCTTGACCACACGTCGGTGGGCCTTTCGATGCGGCAGACGGCAGCAGTAATCTAACAGCACCGAGATGCGTAAAAAAAACCGAAACTCTCTGGTCTGAACGACCATATGATCGGCCAATTTGTGCGCGTGCTTGTCGCGATCAACTTGCAGAAAATAAAATCGATACTGAGCGACCAAGGCGTGTGGTGATTCGCCTTGGCCTGTGATGGTTCGACGCATACTGGCATCCCATTCCTCGACATGCGCATCCGAGTTTGTGTCAATGGCAACTTGCATAACGTTCATTTAGTTGTGTGGTGGAGTCAAGTTCGAAATCGAATACATTTGTATCGACAACCTGACCACCACCATCGTGCCCAGCCTTCCAACTTACGGGGGGGGGGGTACCCCGCGGACCTCCACTCGAATTCTGGTCCGATCGTCCGCTGCTGGCAGAAGACCGGTCGTCATCCGAAGAAACTTGGTCCGATTCACTTAAGTTCATCTCACCTTGTGTACCCATTGGAGCGGGCTAGTTACACACTCGGTGGATCGGGATCGCAGATTGATCTGATTCTGTCTTGAATATGAGACCGTGCTGGCTAAGTGTACCTAGGGCGGAACTCTTCACCCCAGGTACGTACAGACCAGAAACACTTCCGAAAGATAGATTCCAATAGGTCGATCGTCCAAACGATCTAGACCTTACCAATACGAAATAATAGAGGGTAGACCAATCAACCGGTCTAGCCCCTGACCAATATGAGAGAAGACCAAAACCGGTCTAAACTCCAACCAATGTTAAAATGAGCCAATATGTCCACGTGAAGACCCTATATGCCCGTGAACTCCTCAAAAGATATCTCCACGTAAAAACCAATCCAGTGAATAGCACGTTCCAAACGTACTTGAGTTAAAGTGCCGAGATCGCCAAATCGTACTCCCGTCGAGGGACTTCCGGTGGCCAAAGTGCGTGTGCGGCGCGTCCAGACCGGGTATAATAGGCGAGAGGGGATTATTCAACCCTCTACCCCCAAACACTCCGCGGTGGGCGGAGGCGACTAATGTACGTAAAAAAAAACGGCGACCCCTTGCTGCGGTGTAGACCAAGACCAGAAGAGGTTTTTGCCACTTATTCCTAGACCAAAAACCTTTACTAGGAAAATCCGTAATCAAAAGACTCTTACTTGGAAAAATCGCAACTAACCAATAATACTACCTCCCTATGGTCCCTAATGTACCCACACAAAATTTTGTAAAGTACCCAAAGTCAGGTGACTCACCAAGACCAGCGTTCTTGATACTCCTTGAATTTGATAGGCTAAAAAGCCCCCCTTGTTTAGACAAATCCGAAATTCGACCAACTTCCTTGACCAAAAGTGACCAAATTTGTGGTACACTTCACCACAGTCGTCGTGCCATTCTTCGATCGGCACACTGCCGAAAATACGGTAAAGCTCATCACCACGTTACTTGAGACGGTCTGCGCGCCGTGGCAGGACAAGATTATTGCCATAACAACGGACGGTGAAAACAACAACACTGGCTGGCGCAATGGTGTTGTTGCTCGTCTGAACCGGATGGCGACACATAAACTCATGCGTGTCTGGTGTGCGCCTCACCCAAGGAGACATTGTCATTCGCGCCGCAACCAACGAAATGGACAACGGGGCGTTTTATAAAACAGCGCATGCGTTTTCTGTACACTTGCGGCAACAACAGAATCTAATCTTGGAAATGCAGGTGCAGTACCCTCCAGCAGATAATGTTTTTTTAAGCGGATCTTACCTTTCGTCTTACATGTCACAATCTTTAATTTGGATATGCAGGTGCAGTGCCCCAGAGATACAAACAGATGGATGTATTTCGAGCGCATCCTTTCATTCATGATGAAACATCGTCGCCGATTGGAGCAGTGGATTGAAGAGAAACGGCCAGTATCTGCACCATCACCCACCTGGTGGGTGATGTGCGCTTCCGTTCAACCGTTGGCGGAACTTTGCAACACCACGATGACCATCCTCCAGTCGCATGACATGATCCTCTGCCAACAAATGGCCGAGATCAAAAGCTTGATTGGCCACTTGGTAACGACAATGGATGTGGAAGCAGATGGGAACCCTCCGGATGATTTATGTTACGTTCGCGGGCAATACTGGATCCTAACACATAGTGTGCGGGAGAACATTTATGATCAGGGATCATGGGCCCGCGATCTGTTCAATTCTCTTTCCGCAGAAGACCAATCGCATGTGTTGCATGAAGTTGGTCAATACACTTTGCAACTCATTTGCGGTTGGTCTGACGTCCAGGCGGAACGAGATGAGCGAAACAACGCAGGAAGCATTGCGCCACCAGTGCTTCCCGCCAATTTGTGAAACTGCGGACTGGCACCTTCATTTCTGATGTCTTAGACAAATACCGAGCTCACATCGGCCTCTACTGGAGCGCTGAGGATGTTGAGCAAGTAGAAGCTGACCACAGAGGTAAGTAGTTGGTCTCCAGTGAAACTTTGATAAACAAGCGCTTGGATTGATTTCTAACCAGGTAGTCAATGATGTAGGTTTGGTCAAGGCTTATAACCAAGAGCCGTCAACAAAGGCGTTGATTGACGAGCACACGCTTAAAACCAACTTCAACGATGCTTGGGCATCGATTGGCAATCGCTTCACGTTTCTCCGTTGATTCTCGGGTGGGCTGGCAGTGGCTTTTGCCAATACCACTTCCGTAGAAAGCTATTTCTCTGTCTTAAAATGGGAGAACGACAATTTCCGGCAGTCAATGACGAATCTGACGTTGAAAGGCATCTTCCAAGCTAAACAGCCGGGTCTCCTTGATTCCTTAGTCCTTTAGAATGCGTAATATTACATCTTTTACGTTAGCCAGGCGCACCGAAGTTAACGTTTTTTTGGTAAATTCGGCATTTGCCAAAAATTAAGTTGACCGCGGCGCCGAAATTAGCTTATTTTTGGTAAATTCGGCATTTGCCGAAAGTTATGAGGCCTGCCCTAAATTCACTGATCACGTGATCATCCATTTTCGGATGATACATTGTTACCACTATCGTACACGTATCACAGTCAATAGGAACCAATAAAATGTTACAATTTAATGATACAACACCCCTCTGACAGTAAAAGGGCGGGATAGCACGCCAGTTGAACACTCGGTGCTTGCGGATTGTAACTGGTAATGCCGTTAGCCAAAACGCAAAAAAGCGGGCAAAACGCTTATTTTATTAAACTAGGAAACGAGTAGTATACATACTAAATACACTATCACTATATGGAAGTATAATTTATTCAGAATGCCATGCTCGAGAGGATTGTCTATGTACACATATCCATGTAGTCTTATCCTTTGTCGCCGCGTGTTTAAGTCGTATGCAAACCGATATAACAAAAATATGTAGGTTTGCTATCTGCGTAATCTAACTCGCAACGGTAACAAGCTAAAAAAACCAAACAGGCAACAAATTCTTACGCTTGGACGTGGCAGGGTGCCTAATTTTGCGAGTCCAGTACGGAGAATAAAAA
>CM047581.1:814100-869791 GCA_026184515.1 Peronosclerospora sorghi | reverse complement strand
CTTCTCTTGAACGTCATGAAGCTCGATATCCTGCAGACTTTTCAAGGCAGACCTGCATCTTGATCCCATGGATTCGGATCATCGGACATTTTCCGTGCTACTGCGAGCTTCATGACGTTCAAGAGAAGTCCTTAAGCGGCAAACTGAGTGATGCGAAGAGATTTCAACCAGTTTTTCAGTAGACTAATAGGGAGTTTCGGGTATTCCGATCTTTCAGAGAAATTATATTGAGCCGATCTTTAAAGTCAGGCAAATATCTCATCCAGCCTAATCGGTCGCCCATCCCCTCTTTTTTATTCTCCGTACTGGACTCGCAAAATTAGGCACCCTGCCACGTCCAAGCGTAAGAATTTGTTGTCTGTTCGTTTTTTTTAGCTTGTTACCTTTCTTCATTTAATAAATCTATTTATATAAGTCAGTTTTTTCATCGGTTGTTATTTGTCCGACAAGGGTGGGAATATTTATTTAAAGGGAATTGCTAGGCACACAAACCTTTTGCTAGTTACACCCCATAATAAAGCGCTTATAATATGTCCGCCCCTTTTTGTTTAATTATACTAATATAGTACGTTCCTCTAGATAGTAATGATGCGAGAGACACTAGTTGTACCCATGGAGTCAGGCGATAACATAGCGCGTGAAATCACTGAGATGTTGATGAATACACAGATCCAAACATATCCTTAAAGTGGATTTACGATTGCCCATATTTTTGAGATGCTGAAGTTAACGCAGTACAGTTCCGTCTTCCCCACACCTAATTTTCGTGGCGATTAGACACAAATGGATGATCACGTGAACATGATCACGTGATTAGTGGATTTAGGTTTTTATCAGTGGATTTAGCGTTTTATCAGTGGATTTTGGGTTTTATCAGTGGATTTTGGGTTTTATCAGTGGATTTAGGGTTTTATCAGTGATTTTAGGGCTGTTCATAAATAAACCATAGGCATATATAGGGAATTGCTATTTGCACGCCCCAAAATTGCTATTTGCACGCCCCCCACTAAATATAAGGACCCTAAAAACAGCAAAAATAATTATTAGATAGGAATGTACTGCTTTTTGTACGGGATATGCGTGGCTCCAAAAGCGGATATTATCGTGTGTTTCGGCCACTCATCTCACATACTTCCTAAACTGGTGTCCGATCAAATTATAAAGGTGAAGCGCGATCCATCAATCGGTCTCTCGAGGGGGCGTTTTGTTACAACATCACTTCGTATTCAAAGTCTTCGACTCTTGCTGTCATGTGTGCAAGCTCACTCCACGTCTCGGCCCCATCTTTGTCTTCCTTGAGTCGAACCGTGTCTTGTTGCACGACACGCGCTTATGCTCGCTGTCTCTCTTCTTCCCGTTCCCGTTGCTTCTGCTTCCGTGCATGCTGCGCTTGTTTATCCAGTTCTTCTTGAATGAATTTCTGGATATTGGCATTTCTTCGAGAACTTTTCTCCGGTGACAAGTCACGTTCTGTTCGCCGCGCACTTCGTCGTTCCCGTATCACTTTCTGTTGGGCCTCCAATTGCGTTTGTTTTCGTTTCGTCACGTCCATTGCCAACTTCACTTGTCGGCCATGCGCTCGTCGTTTCTCAATCTGTTCTGCTTTCCACTGGGCTGATCGTTCCTTTTTCCTTGCCACTTCTTGAGCTTTCACTTCTTGTTGCTGCTTTCGCTTGAGTTTTTGCTGCTGTTTCGCAGCCGATAAAATTTCCGCTTGTTGTATTTGCTGCTCTCTGTCATAATTCCGTTTCTTGAGATTCTATCAGTCCATGTTTCAAGAAACTCGACATCGTGGTTGCAACTATGTTTCTTTCCAATGGACTCGATGTCGAGGGATCACGCCCTCTATCTTGTGGCGCTTGTGTCGCATGCAAAGAGGAGACAATTGTATATGTGCTGAAGAAAGTGCTTCCAACGGCCTGAGAATCTAGAATCACTTTTGATGTTTCTCCAGTATCCTAAAGTACGTCAACTGTGGTTCGTATATACGAACCGTATCTAATAATTATTTTTGCTGTTTTTTAGGGTCCTTATATTTGGGGGGGCGTGCAAATAGCAATTCCCGCATATATATGATAAATTTTTGAATAGTAATTTGGATGTGAATGTTTAAATGGTCTTTATTTTTTGTCGGAGTCGATGCTCAACGATGAGAACACGGCTCTTCTCAACATCCTCCCTGACTGTTCCTAAAGTGGACAAGAAAGTTAAAGCCGTGCGCAAACCCCTGGAAAACACCATAAATCCGATCACATCACCTAGAAGGCGATTGATCCTTGTCTCGCTTTCAGCAGTGCTCTGCCACTGACTATGGAAGGGAGCGGACACGAGATTGCGGAGGTCGCCCAGTTGCACGTGATCATCCTGGTGCTATGCACGACCCTGCCGTACAAAAATACCACGTTTAGTTCGAAGTTGAAGAGATTTATGGGAACAGTTGTCCCATAAAATCGATGCGACATATTGAAAGCGTGTGTGAGAGGGTGGACAACGTCTGAATTCATCATGTTCAATCTCACCAACAGTCTTCACCAATGACCAATGGATCCAAAACCTCACTGGACAGCCGTTCGAGTGGATTCCAGATCACCACATTCTACTTCACCCGAACACCCTCATTTATCTCTTGCGAAAGGAGCTTGTGCTCACTGCATGCATCCGTGGAGTGAAGTACAGTGGAAAGGTCGCCTATTGATGACCTTGAGTCGCTCCGCAAACGTGAGGGTGTTTACCCAGATTATGGCTCACGTGAAGCTCCGGTCGTCGATGGCGGAAGCGTGATGGTTTCAGGTGGTCTAACCACTCGCTGATGAAGCCTCGTCATGGATGTTCTGACAGTGAACACTAATAGCATTATATGAATCGTCACCTGTTTGTCGAGAGCATACTCAATGGTGTGGTGAAGCGGACCCAAAAATTTTGGTCGTTTCCGGTCAGAAGCAGACCGATCGGCTTATCGGCGATCGGATTGGTGGAAATCCAGGAGGCTTTTAAGCCGGTCATGTGCAAAAAGTGTCAAGAACACGGATTTGGGTAAGTCACATGAGGTTGCGTGTACTACATATTTTCATGTTTGGTACATATTGGGGACTATAGGGGGTAGGTAGTTTTTAGTTTGGGATTTGACAAGATTGGGTTTTGCTTCGTAAAGGTTTTGGCTTTTAGCTTCGTCTAAGAAACCTTTGGACCTCTATAACTCAACCGGGGTCGTTTCGCCTTGCATGTCAGTCGCCTCTGCACGCCGCAGAGTGTTTTGGGAGAGGAGGGTCGAGTAATCCCCTCCAGCTCATTATACCCGGCCGGGACGCGTCACAGACGCATTTGGCCCGCCGGAAGTCCCTCGATGGGAGTGCACTTTGGTCGACCCTCTCAAGTTTAAGTTGCGCACGTTTGGAACGTGCTATTACGTCTATTAGATTATTTCATGGAGATATCGTTCGTGGAGTGTGTCACGTTCTCATTTGGATCTCCCTATTGGATTATTGGACCCTATTGGATTACTGGAGTTTATCTCCCATATTGGTCGGGCTTTACGATCGGGTCAGCGATCTGCTCTCGGTAGTATACTAACTTCAAGTATAACCGATCTAACCGTACCCAGGGTGAAGAGTTCCGCCCATGGTACATTACCCAGCACAGTCTACCACATTTAGACCACAAGTCAATTCCTAGCGCCGATCCACCGAGTGTGTTACCAGCCCAATCCATCGGGTACACAAGGAGAGATGCAGAACAAATCGGACCAGGCGTCCTGTGTTGATGATTGGTATTCTGCCAGCAGCGGACGATCCGATCGGATCGAAGGCGAAGGTTCGCGGGGTACCCCCCCCCGTAAGTTGGAAGGCCGGGCACGATGGTGGTCAGGTTCTCGACACTACGGTGTTCGATTTTGAACTTGACTCCACCACAATGGTGCGCGTGCCCGGATCATTTGGTGATCGTGGATATCACCGCAGCGATATTCAGCAAATAATTGATTACAATGAATTTAATGTGGAATCGTTATGGAGAGAACATAAGGAACGGCTATTGCCTTATGTTCTCGTTTCGATAAGGATGGCGATGTCCGATCTGGCCGGGTGGAGGACCAGATCGGGATTAATAAGTTTTTTACTCCCCATAAGGCTCCCACCGGAGCCCATCGGGACTATAGCAGGTCTTGCTATAGTTCCGGAAAGGATCAGGACTTTTGTCCTGATCCTATGCATTGAATGAACGTTTTGATGAAAAGATAAAAGATGAAAATAACTTGGAGGCTGATCGGAACGATCAGATCCACCCTCCCAAGGTTCCCAAGCAGAGGCTCGAAATGCCACCCGATGAAGACGACTTGGAAGAAAAGTCTCGGGTCGGGGATGAGGTTATCAAGGAAGAAGACCCGACCAGGATGTACTACATCCACGAGTTAAAGCGATTTATTCGTGAACACCGGGTCATGCAGACTTTAAACCCCCAGATCCCCGATCGCCTTCTTGGACCCACCACCGAGCGGATCCAAAGCGATCGGCCGTTGCTATTGGTGAAGAACCTGCTGGCGATGTTGGCTGAGGTCGGCATAAAAGTGCAAAACCTCGCCAACGTACAGAAACGGTTTGATCTGGACACTTGGAAGCTGTAGATGTCGATGTCGACCCTCCATGATCATTTGGTGCCGTTGGTGGGGGCGGTTCGCCGCCCAACTCCCATCGCAGCATTGAAGGTCACTGATACCACGGCAGTATACGACGATGTGTGCTCCGACGATAAGTCGTTGTATCAGTCTCCACCTGCCTCTAACAACTCATCGGAGTTGGAGTTCGGTGTCGAGCGGATTACCATGGGGTCGGACCAGACCCCATGGGAGCATAAAAAGGACGTGCGGCAAGAAGGGGCTGCATGCCAGTCGGGGCCCCAGGAGCACCAACAGGCTGCAGTACCTCCAAAGGAGGACACCAACACGTTGCCCATGACCCGATCCAACGTCCAAGCCATGTTTGAAGCGATGATGGAGCGTTTCTTGGGATATCGATGCCGATCAACTCCGCGCCCACCTGCCCAGGACCGATCTGCCCGAAAAAACGTCAATACTTGCCGGGATGTGGATATGGAGTCAGTGGATCAGCGGATAAGGCTATCCGAGGTGGTAAACCAGTCGGAAAAGGAAGACGCAAGTCACAACCAACCCGACCGCGCCGATCGAGCAAGAATAGCGATTACGGCATGGAGTCGGTCGGCGATCCGGGTGAACAATATGGGTCAGACGGTGCAGGGGAGGGCAGAACGCGTAAGGATAACCTATCCTCTACGACCGCATTTGATCTTGGATCTGCCGCGATACCCCGTATTCGTATGGCTGCGACTACGGACCTCAAAGACTTTTTGGCAAGGACGCCGACGAGGAGCAAGCCAGGTCGTGGTTTGGTCGGGTAAAGTCTGCTTTCTTACGGGATCATACACCGAAAAATGAACGGTGTCGGATCTTCAGGGATCTGCTGAAAGTACCGGCTGCGAACTGGATCCAACAGTTGGGTCGGGATGTCCGATCTGACTGGGATCTGCTATGTTCAGAATTTGAGGGTCAGTACTGCAACTCCTGATTTTCTACCGCCCGAAAGTATCACCATATGCAGAAGCGGGGCGACGAGACGCCGATCGATTATTTGCACCGCCTAAATGTGGCCGCAATTCGCGCCGAAATAGTAATCAAGGAAGGCAACCCGCCGACCGGTGCTGCTATGGAGCACGTGGGTCACTATATTGGTACCCTTGATGACCAAGAGCTGGCAGATCAGCTGACTCTGCTGCGCCTAAAGGATGTGACGGAAGTGGAGCAGACGTTGAGGACGATGCAACACTCACGCAGCATGAGGGCGAATGTCGCCGTTGGATCGGGTCTCTACAGATCGAAGACCCAGACCGACCCTGTGAAGAGGCCCTTAACCAGATCGGCCCGTGCTGTAAAGGCGATTGTGACTGAAGACAGAACCGGGTCGGAAGAGGAAAGTAGCGGCCTGTCCAGTCGGGAGTCGGATGAGGACCAGTGTCGCCACGTTTTCATCACGGAACCTGCCCCAAGAACCAGATCGGCGCCTAACCAGGCAGATCGGAAGTGCAGGAGCGGGAACAAGTCCGACCCGGACCGAACTCGCAAGAAGTGTACTCACTGCGGGTCAAGCAAGCATGACGGTGGGAACTTCTGGAAGAAGTTAACATGCAAGAAGTGAGAAAGACGCGGCCACCCCACCTATCACTGCCTCTTCGTGTGCAAGTCATGTGGAGAGATCCACGAGGCCGTCCAGTGCAAGATTGAAGAGTTTTTAAATATGATGCGCAAATGGTATCTGCCGAATAAGCACGCGGGGATGCTTCCACCGGACGTGGAAAAGATGTTAAACTAGAACGCTCGCCAGGTTGGAATCTGGATCGAGCCGAGCGGTCTACGTTTGGCATCTATGCATATGTCGGCAAGGAGAATAAAACCGACAATACATGTTCTGTTCTCAATTGCATCGATCGGGATCATCCGGTCTACAATCTCACGACCGATGAATATTCCCGATCGAAGGTGGTCATGCAGCTGGATCTGCTGCCTGGAGAGTCTCGCGGATAATGGAAGTATCATGCGCCCGACTAATGGTTTAAGCAGGCGAAAGCCTGTGGTAAGATTAACAACCAGAAAGCGACGATGTTATTCGACTCTGGGGCCGAAGTCTCGATTATAGACTCCGCCTTTGCTCGTAAGGTCGGATGTAGTATAGACGATACCCAGATACAAGAATGCGTTGGAATTGGGGAAAATTCTTACATGACCGAAGGAAGGACGCGCGTGAAGATCACCCTATCGGGTTCGTTGGTCTACTTCTTCAGCGCTTGGGTCGGCAAGCTGGCCGGTCAGGATGCCCTGTTAGGCATGGATTTTATGGTGCCGGCGGGTATTCGCCTGGATTTGTCTCATGGAGTGCTTACACTCCAGGATGAGGTACAGATCCAGTTAGCTGGTCGGCGGCACCTATACGGATCGCACACCGATCTGGTCAGGTGGGATCAAGATGTCACCATTCCAGTCGGCCAATCCGCTGATACCCCGGTCGATAAAGGTTTTCGAGCAAGGAAGTTATGGGTGACCAGGGGCGACCGGTGGGTGCCGACCTTTGTGAAGAGCGCCGGCCGGTTTGATTACGTTTGACTCACTAATATCGGTGACAAGCCGCTTACGCCCGACAACAATACTATTGTTGGCATGTGGTTAGAGGAAGGAAAGGTGCAAGAAAGGCGGGGTTCGTCTCGATCGGATCGAGACGGTATGTCGAGTGGCAGAACTTGGCATACCAAGCGACCACCGATCTGGTCAGCGATGATGGACCGGTGGAAGAAGATACCTCACCTATGGTGGAACGACCCAGCTATGCAACCCCGAAGAAGATGTTGGTTCGAAGAAAGGCACCGCAGTCGCCGGACACGGTGGACCATCAAGCAGATGAGCCAAGGTTCGTCAACATGGTGGTTTCACAAGAACAGGCGACAGATGATCCGGAAACAGAAACAGAAAAAAAGGAACATGAGATTGCTGGGGCGGGCCACGATGGCGCGAATAAGCAGATCGACGTCGTCGAGGAGCAGCCCGCCGATAGGGAACAGCAGTGTACAACCGACCAGGACGGTTTGGATGATATTGCCCCAGAAGATGATCAAGTTTGCATACATGAGGGCGGGTATCAGTACATTCAAAAGCTGGAGAGCCAGATGGCAGTCCTACCTGAAGTGTCTGCCGATCCGCCCGAAGTCACCTTGGACGATCTACAAGTGGGTGATCGGGATGTCAACAGTCCCGACCAGATCGATCAGCTTAAGAAGATCATATGGAAGAAGAAGCATCTGCTGATCGGGAAATGCAATGCATTACCCCCTGCTGCTCGCGGAGCAATCTGTGACATAGATGTTGGTGATGCCAAGCCGATCGCCCAGCGATGCCGACGTGTGGCGCCACAGTACCGTGCAAAATTGTCTGATCTGATTAAAGGACTGTTGGCTACCAAGATTATTAAACCGTCGACCTCGCCTTGGGCCTCGCCGATCGTGATTCTAATCAAGAAGAACGTCGTAGACATCAGGTTGTGCATCGACTATCGGTTGGTAAATCGGCTGACCAAGCTTATGGTGTACCCGATGCCGCTGATCAGCGATCTGATGGAAGATCTGGACAAGACCCTATGGTATTGCTCGCTGGATATGGCAAGTGGATTTTGGGTGGTTTTGATGACCGATCGGGCTCGCGAGATTTCCGCATTTTTTAAGCCGTTCGGTATGTTCGAGTGGAACCGTATGCCGTTCGGTTTGAGGAACGCGCCCCTAAACTACCAGAGGCTGATCGACAACGCACTGTATGGACATTTCAAGATCAGTACCGATCGGGACACCACCGAAAACCGTGATGTATTTACAGAGGGTGAACCCGATCGGGAAAGGAGACCGTCCGTTCTGGGAGGCGATCGTACATCGACGACATTCTGATACCTGCCTCGTCATGGAGTGATCTGTGCGAGTAGGTCGAACGTTTGTTGGAGACATGCTATCGCTGGAACCTGTCGATCAGTGCTGTGAAAAGTTATTGGGGCATGTCCAAGGTCGTCTATTTGGGTCATATGGTGTCGATCAGTGGGCTGGAGGCCAATCCCAAAGATCTGGAATCACTGAACAACCTCCCGTTTCCCAGATCGCTGAAGGCAATGCAGTCCTTCTTGGGAAGCCTAAATTACTACAGCCGCTTCATTGAAGACTTTGCGATTTACGCGGCCGTGCTGTACGATCTCCGGGAAGTCGACTACCATATGTTGCGCGAAGAAGATCGGGCAACTTTACGGGAGGACATCGACTCTGATCTGCCCGCAGATTGTCCGCAAGTGGAGGCAGAGGATCACATGAGGCGTGCAAAGGTTGCTTTCGGTATGCTAAAGGCCAAGATGTCGACGGCACCGATTCTCAAGCACTTCGATCCGGAGAAAATGCCAACCGTCATTGTGTATGCTAGTAAGTGGGCCATTTCGGCCACTCTAGTACAAGAACATGATGGAGTGTACCACCCGGTCACTTTTACGAGCCGGACATTGAAGCCGAACGAGTTCAATTATGGGATCGTCGAAAAAGAAGTTCTGGCTTTACTACGGATCTTGGATGTGTGCTACAACCTACTGGTCGGCCGATGTGTAAAGGTCCTTTCAAGAAAGTCGACATTGTTATGGTTATTATCAGCCAATGGGAGGGATGGTCGGCTCGGCAGATGGTCAGCTATCTTGTCGCAGTGGTCTCTCGAGGTCGTCAAGTGCACCAAGGGAGAGGAAGAGATATTGGGCACATTAGATGCCAGTATCACACCTCGGTCCGAAGTGGATGAGGCTCTAGTGGCGATTGCCCCAAGGAAGAAACCTCGACAGTCAATCTCGCGGCCGCCGCCGACCGTCGATCAGGATGAGGAACTCCTGGTCTTGAGTTTTGACGGGTCAGCAAGCGTGAAGAAGAAGGTCGGCTCCTATATTGCCATACTGTGGAAGTTACCACAATGGTCTATAGTCGCAGCCGCCGCCGATTTCACGCCTGACATAACGGTCAACGAGGCAGAATATCGGGGTCTACTTCTATGTCTTGATCTGCTGTCATAACAACAGAAAGGGCGGATCATCATATGTGGTGACTCCAACCTAGTGATAAGGCAGATCACCGGGGAGATCGACTGCAAGGCGCCACGGATAAAGTTGCTAAATGATCGGGTGATGAAAGCGCTGAAAGACTACCCCAACCACGAGCTATTGCACGTGAAACGGGACTGGAACAGAAGCGCCGAACACCTCGCGATCCAAGCCATGCGAGACCAGACCGGGGCGACGATCACCGAGGAATCCGTTTTACAGGAACTTATGGACATAAACAGGCTCCCGGAAGTGATCAAGCCCAAGGACAGCCCTGGTCAGGTGCATGTGATAGCCGCAACCAGATCACGAGCTCGAAAGTCTCGCCGATCGTTACCCAAGTAAAGGCTGAGTGAGTACGTTGTACAACAGCTAAGGGCGGAACGGATCCTCAAGGCGCAGGACGAAGAAGAGTGGATTGTCAACCTGAAAGCATATCTGCGCGGTGAACTGTCCAAGTTAACGAATGATCAAGCGAAAGAGTGTTCCAAGATCGCGGACAGTTACGATGTGGATGACAACGGATTGCTATATTACTACCGTGATGTTGACCAAGACAGTGCCGATCGATACCGACTGGTGAAACTGGTGATCCCTGAGTTGCTACAGCCGGATGTCCTTCATCACTACCATGTGAGTCTAGAAGGGGGACATCAGGGCGTAGGCAGGACATATCACAAGATCAGGGCCCATTATCACTGGAGAGGACTTTTTCGGAGTGTGCAGAAATATGTGGTCTGTTGAACAGATTGCGAGACCGGAAAGGGCAGACCGATAATCAAGGGGCGATCGCCCGGGAATATCGAGGCTACTTACACTTTCCAGGTGATAGCAATGGATCACATACCGTCGCTGCCCAGATCGACTCGCGGCAATACTGAGCTGCTGATATGGATCGACCTGTTCACTGGTCTGTTGATCGCAAAGGCTAGTGCATCCCTATCTGCGGAGCAGATCGCCCAGAGTTACGAGGAATGCGTATTCAGAAGGTTCGGCGCCAGCTAGGTTATCAGACACTATCGGTAACCCGGTTTTATGGCCGATGTGTTTCGATCATTCAATAACATGCTAGGCTAGAAGCAGAGCGCGACGATGGCATATCGCCCGCAAGCGAACGGATCGGCTGAACGCATGGTGCATACAATCCCAAGGGCGATCAAGATGTATGTAGCCGATCCGGACCAACGTGACTGGGACGAGTATGCAGAGAGACTGGTATTCGCACTCAACTCTTCAACCGATCGGGTGCGAGGAGAAACGCCTTTTTATCTGGCGTACGGATGGGACCCTCGATCGACACTTGAAGCGGCGATACCGATCGGCTGCACTCAGAACCGCGACCGCGATGCCCGTCGTTGGCGTATGCAGGTCCAGAAGCACTATCAATATGCGAAAGAAGTCGTCAACGGAAAGTTACGTCAGGCCACACAAGATCGAGCAGACCGAAATAACGATCCGGTCCGACCTCATAATATTGAACCAGGGGCGAGGGTCTGGTTATACCTCGATCGGGCAAGGAAAGCTATGTGAAGAAGTTAGCTCACATGTGACACGGTCCTTTCCGTGTAGCGGAGCTGATCGGTGAGCATGCTGCCATTCTGATCACGATCGGCACGGATTACAAAGTTTTTCCGATCGTGCAAGTGTCCAGGCTGAAGCTGGTCAGAGAATTCCCCGATTGGCCTGAAATGCCCTGTCTGGTGGACGAAGCGGAGATATTCGATTTCGATGAGGCTCTTCTGCCGGAGGACAGTTTGGAAAGGTCATTGGAGGAGGACGAATTAGAGGTGGAAATGGTGCTGGATGTCCGATCGGTCAAGAAGAACCGTTTCGGCCGCACCCACCGAGAATACCTGGTCCGCTGGAAGGATCATGATCAAGAAACTTGATCGACGAACTTGACCTAAATTGTGGAGCACTGCTACGAGAGTTCGATCAAGAACGAGTCAGTCGGAATCTCTTCGCAGTGATGCAGACCCACAAAGATCAAGACACACAGTAGCGCCGATCAGTATATCTATCGGTGTGAATATGTGTGAGGTCAGAATTTTGTGAATTTGTGATGAACTGTGATGAACCGTGACGAAATCGAGTAGTGGAATGACGAACGTGGTGATGATCTTCGCGATGTGGATGGAAACTGTATATGATAACGTGTTGATACAAGTTCGGAGAAAGTGATGGAATTTGGTCAAGTGATTGGATGATCAGGAATGTGAAAAGAATGATGACATGTATTACGAAGTATATGATCAGATAACTGCTACATCAAGGATCATTATCGCCCCACAGACGGCCGATAGTCAGCGCCGGATGGTTTTCGATCCGGTTCTGGTACTGATTGCGCCAGGGCTCCATCCGATCGATCTGGGCCAAAGCGTCCTTGAGGTCGGTGACCGGCTCGTCACAATGAAGACCGGGATACCAGGCGCCGTAGTCAGCTGGCACCCCGGCTTTCTCAACCCGACGCTTGGCCATATGGAGAGCCACAGGATACAAGAAGATATCGAGGTCGCATTCGCGGGCCAGCATCCCTCCCAGAAAAAATTGGCATAGAGTCTGCCAGGCCTCGCCTGCCCGACTCTGGCGCCTCTTTCGGTTTCTCTGGAATATGATCAGGCCTTGATCATGTTGCACTCGACCAGGAAGCACTAGATAGTGCGTAGACTCCCAGATCGCTTGGCTGTAAATTTCGTTGAAAGCCTTCACTCGACCTAGGAACGAGTCGATCCACGCAGTCGACGCGAACATGGACCCCAGCTTGGGGCGGACGAATACCTTCCATGGCTCACCTTTGTACAGACGGGCAATTAGTGATGATGTGACCAGGTCCGCCCGCCATGCAGAAGAGTCAGGAGTCTTGGGAGATGGAGGAAAAAACCAGGAGTCCGGGAGCGACAGAGATCGGGCTAATATCTGCTTGGTAAGGGCAGACTGGTACAAGCTACCGATCTGCCACGATGACCATGGCGAAGTGGCATCCGAAGTCAGCGATGGGAGAGGACGACCTCCAGCCAACAACCCTTTCAATCGGGCGTGCTTGTGCAGCCCAGATGTGCCGGGCTGGAACGAAGGTACCGATCCGGTCGACCCGCACGTCGGTGCAGCACCATCACCCTGGGAGATGATCGACTTATTAGCCCCCGATGCGGGCTTCGCAGGAACGGAACCTCGGCGTCGGTCTGACCGGGACTTGGATAACGCAGTCATCAATAATTCTCTCGATCCGCCCCCGAGTCCTCTCCGGAGGAGACCTCTATGCACTTGGTGTGCGCGGCACGGGGGCGCGAGGGCGCACGAGAGTTGGTGGCAATAGACGCGTCATCTGCGACCGCCTTGGGGCTTGGGAGATGCGCCGGCGTCTTGGCTTTCTTCTGGGTCACCGCTAGCTTCTCCTCGAGTTCGGAGTCGCGCGCTATGCCCCTCGACCTTGAGATCCTCGACGCGACCTTACGTTTTTTGGACTTGGAAGTTTTTAAAATTTCGGGTGGGTCACTTTTGACCAATGAGTGGCGTCGGTTCCGGTCTTGATGCAGACCGGTCAGCATTAGAGCGGGAAGACGGACGCCGGTGCAACAAGTCAGTCAACTGTTGGTAGCATCGATTTACGGCCTCCCAGCGACGATTTGATTCCTGGGTCCAGTCGTCCGATTGGACATGGAAGGACTCGACCTTCCCGATCTGCTCCCGGACCACAACCTGTAACTCGCTGATCTGCCTCTCCAGGTCACCACGTTGGGTGCGGAGTAAGGTCCGATCGGACTGGTCCTCCAACATCTGTCGGTCGACCACCGCGAGCTGTTCCAGGAGGTGCGATCGGTAGGCCTCCAAGCGGGATAGATCATGTCGTGCACCGATCGGCCCGTCCAAGATCGGTCGGAGCTGATCGCGATGATCATGAGACTGCCGGTCAGCCGTGAATAAGGCGTCGAATGTTTTGGTGACATCGGCGGGCAATTGATCTACATGCAAAGGAAGGTCAGACCTGACCCAAGATGGAAACAGACCGATCGACCTACCTCGCGTTGCTTGTTGGGCGATCTGGGCCCGCAGATGTGCGTTTTCAGCATTCAACTCCTGCAACTTTGTGGACATGTGGATCAACGTTTCCACCTCCTTCCGCAGTTGCAGAAGTGAAGAATTCTTGATGTCTAACTGGGACTGGAGATCACGGACCGTTTTCCGGAGCCTATCGGCCTCGATATGATGCCCGTCCGGTGTATCGGACCCGGGAGTGCTGAGTGTAGTGCTGAGAGGGATGTCAGATCGGGCCGATCTGGTCGGCGAATCGAGATGGGGTGATGAGGAACGCAGGGCACCTGCAGCAAAGAAGTTCAAGAAAGGTCACAAGGCGATAGGGTGTGCAAGGCAAGTACCTGGTGAAGGTGGACTCGGAGACCTGTCCATTGGCGAAGTCCGCTTCTATGAAGATCTGGATATGATGAGATCAGGCAGATACCGTTGCACGGCTGCGACACGACTCAGGGGAGGCTGTGGTGAAGCGGACCCAAGAATTTTGGTCGTTTCCGGTCAGCAGCAGACCGATCGGCTTATCGGCGATCGGATTGGTGGAAATCCAGGAGGCTTTTAAGCCGGTCATGTGGAAGGAGTGTCAAGAGCACGGATTTGGGTAAGTCACATGAGATTGCGTGTACTACATATTTTCATGTTTGGTGCATATTGGGGACTATAGGGGGTAGGTAGTTTTTAGTTTTGGATTTGCCAAGTTTGGGTTTTGCTTCGTAAATGTTTTGGCTTTTAGCTTCGTCTAAGAAACCGTTGGACCTCTAACTCAACCGGAGTCGTTTCGCCTTGCATGTCAGTCGCCTCTGCACGCCGCAGAGTGTTTTGGGAGCGGAGGGTCGAGTAATCCCCTCCAGCGCATTATACCCGGCCGGGACGCGTCACAGACGCATTTGGCCTGCCGGAAGTCCCTCGATGGGAGTGCACTTTGGTCGAACTCTCAAGTTTAAGTTGCGAACGTTTGGAACGTGATACTACGTCTATTGGATTATTTCGTGGAGATATCGTTCGTGGAGTGTGTCATGTTCTCATTTGGATCTACCTATTGGATTATTGGACCCTATTGGATTACTTGGAGTTTATCGCCCATATTTGTCGGGCTTTACGATCGGGTCAGCGATCTGCCCTCGGTAGTATACTAACTTCAAGTATAACCGATCTAACCGTACCCAGGGTGAAGAGTTCCGCCCATGGTACATTACCCAGAACGGCCTACCACATTTAGACCACAAGTCAATTCCTAGCGCCGATCCACCGAGTGTGTTACCAGCCCAATCCATCGGGTACACAAGGTGAGATGCAGAACAAATCGGACCAGGCGTCCTGTGTTGATGATCGGTCGTCTGCCAGCAGCGGACGATCCGATCGGATCGAAGGCGAAGGTTCGCGGGGTACCCCCCCGTAATTTGGAAGGCCGGGCACAATGGTGGTCAGGTTCTCGACACTACGGTGTTCGATTTTGAACTTGACTCCACCACAATGGCGTGTGTCCAAGAAACCAATTCAGTGACAAAACGAAATTTTCCACCTTCATCTTCCACCTCGACACCAGCTTCAAGAACAAAGTTATCGTGAATGAGACCAACTCGCTCCTGGATCGGCCCACAATATGAAGGAGAAATGGAGTGCTCACAGTGTTTTACTCTGACTTTCCTCGCTTTGCCTCAGATGTAGAGATCCCATGTCTGTCGATACCAGTTCGCTACCTCGTGGTTAAAGTGATGGTCGAGACTGCTCCGCTGTACATTCACAACGTATATGGGCCTATGGATCGCCAAGAAAACAACAATTTTCTCGATCTTGGCAATCGAAGAGATCGAGGAGCACGCGATGCACTTTGTGCTAGGTGACCTGATTACTCCCTTAGATCCACAACTCGCCTCCTCATCTCTCGTCCTGTGCTTCGACTCTGGACGCTCTAGCTGTCTTTAATGTCTAGCAACGCTGGGTGACACCCATTTCGACACCAAACGCGTCTTCACAGTCCCCTCCCGAAGAAGAATCTGTTGGACTACATTCTTTTGTCGGATGGCTTTTACTAGCGCTTCCACGACGACTCCAAAACCTATACATGATGGAAATCACCTCGCTCACAGTAAGAGTTTCAAAACAGGCTCCCGCAGCACGGCCGAGGATATTGGAAGTTTCCCGCTACTTGCTGAAGCATAACAAGTGGTGGTTTCTGCCATCGAGAAAGAAGCTGAGATGGTCTGTGACAAGCTGTCACCTATCCTGGGGCGGTATGGGAATGTGGAAGATAAGCATTATTTCCCAACGCCAGGACGTCTAAAAAAACTACGAATGCAATACACTCAAGCTGTTGATGATGCTCCAAACCTCCAAGACAGAGCTGCCGCTCGGTATCGGTTCTTCCAGTGCCTTAAACCGTGAACCGTTTGGTGCATCCATGACGAACTACACGGAGACGTTTTACGCGGAGAAGAGAGTACAACCAAGACACCGCGTTCGACTTCTAAGCGGTCAGCTCCGAAAAATCGGCCCAACACTTCTTTCCTCCGGCTGATACAAGCTGGAGGCGAGTTTCGATTGAGGAAGTAATGACACCGAGTAGGTGTATCTCAACAAACCCTCAAGAGATTGCTCTTCATTTCTTGGAACACTAGGGTTACGAAATGGGGGACCCAAAAAGGCCGTCAAGAAGAGCCCATTCTCCCAAAATTGCCAAACAGCGCAAACTACTTGCTTGTATAATGAACTTCATCTAAGCAGTAGACTGTTACATTTTGAGCTCGCCGATCATCACATCTGAACTTGCGAGTGCAATCCGGCACCGGGCATGGATTAATTGATTGCAGCTTTTACCAGGTGGCCCCATATGTGTATGGTGAATGCATACGTATCGTTTTGAACGACCAGCTTCAGCGTGGGATACTTCTGTCTCATTCCCATATCAACGCAAGTCAGCAGACGTGTCTATAAAAGAAGGGATCTAGAGCAGAGCCTGGTTACTATCGACCCATCGCACTCATGCCGATTGATGTAAAGCTGATGTCATAGCTCTGACGTACCGGCTACAACAAGTTATTCCAGATCTGCATGATCAGGTTCCGCATTATCACGACGAAGCGAACGCGCTGCTCTTGGATTCTGGAAAGGCGTTTTGTTGGAGATACACTTTACAGTAAAGTGGTAGCGACGATAGGTTGCTATTATTGAGGTAGTCTACGGTAGTTTAGTTTAGATCATTCTAGAAGGTCAGTCAGTCAGTTTGTAGTTTGGAAGCAGTGCTCACTTCTCAATTGGTAAAGCATCTGACGAGGCCCCCGGCGGGGGGCCGAAACGCGTCTGGCACGCGTTCAATAGAGATGTCTTTAACACAACCATCCAGTGCCTTCCACCATCGCACTCATGCCGGTTGATGTGAAGCTGATCTCATAGCTCTGACGTACCGGCTACAACAAGTTATTCCAGATCTGCATGATCAGGTTCCGCATTAGCACGACGAAGCGAACGTGCTGCTCTTGGATTCTGGAAAGGCGTTTGACCGAGTCAGCTAGGACTATATGTTCCGGGATCTCAAACGAACGGAGCTGAATTATCGGTTGGATTAAGCTCCTGTACACCAACCCATCCGCCCACCTCATTTTCAACCAGAACATACAGCCGGTGCTACATTCCATGCGAGGTGTAAAGAAAGGTGACCCGTTGTCTGTTCTACTCTTTACTCTGACGATAGAGCCTCTCGGAAACCTACTGTGCTCCCATGAAGTGTATGAACGCCGACTACACCAGCACAAGCATATTCTTCGCGGATGACTCGACGCTTCTGGACAGCTCGATCCCATATCTACAAGCGCAACTTGAGCTCATGGAGGAGTACCGCAGAGGTTCCGGAGCAAAAATCAACCTTGCAAAGTCGACTCTATGAGAACTGAGCCGGAACCATGGATGACTGCCCTTCCAGACTTGCAAGTGTTCGATTGCAGGGAGACGGTGAAATATCTTCGCGTCATGTTAAATCAGTACTCTGTTGATAGCTACCTCGTCGCGTTCCTTGAGCGGCGCTTCTAAGATGTCTTCAAAATGTGTTACAAGCGATCGAGGACACTTCGGAACCGAATCCTGGTTGCCCAAACGATAGTACAGTACTACCCCCAGCATGGGTCGATCCCAACGGCATTAGTGAAGAGGTGGCAATCAATGCTAAACCGCTTTGTGCTAAGCCGGAAGCACGATCCGAACCCATCGCACATCCCATTTATTTTGGGCGAGTTCTTGTATCAAAAACGCAGTGAAGGATGTCTGCATATTCCGTGTCTTGAAGAATCCATCAAGAGGCGAAAACTTCAGCTTGTGCTGCAAGTTGTGAGCGCGACAAGCATTAAAGGGGTGAGAAGCTGGACTACAGCAATCCCGGAGCTGTTCAAGTTGGTACTTCCTCACACTGGTGGATGTGACGCTCTCGACTTCCTCACGATATCTCTGGATCGGCATGGAGACATGATCCGATGGAAAAAAAATCGTCGTGGTCGCGCGACTTGGATTAGATGGTACAAAATTCGGTGAGAAATCACGTGGCAAGACCTGTTCTAGTACGAACGCGCTTGGTACGGCCTTCGGCGGTCGATTTAGTCCCACTGTATTGAGGAATTTCACTACGAACAGCCACCGCGGAATCCCATCAAATCATTCTCACTGTCGGTGCATTGTGATGTTTCTTGAGACTCAACGCCGTTTTCGTCTGCATGTTTCAAGAGTATTCAAAGTGCGTTCATTGGTCGATTTAATGCGTGTGGATAATAGTTGTCAAGCGCAAAAAGAATTTGTTGAGAGACATATCGATTTCATGCTCAATTTCTACTTCGCTTGGTCAACACAACAAGTGGCTCAAAATACTTTAAAGTGAAGGAACCCAGATCGTCGAGCATTTCACTGGGATGATTTTTCGTTGCGAGCACTGCACTCGGACATCAGATCTCTGCCGTATCTGGGCTGCAGGAGTGATGAGAAGGTGTTCTTGTTTCCATCAATCCCGCTATCATCTCTGCGGCGCTTGGTATGGACGCTGCCGCTACCAACGAAACCAAACCCAATGAGGGTGCATTCACAGAGTGTGAGTGCAGAGTAGATGAAGCTGTTTGTGTGTTTTAGCAGTACTTGCGCAAAAATTGTTTCCAATCTTCGAAGATCTCCAATTTTGCCTTGCGTTACGTCTCATGCTTGTGCGCTCTCGCTTCAGGTTCCTAGAAGCTGCCCAACCTCGCATCCAGTGTTGCGTGCGTTACGGGTGCAACGCAATCGAAACTGGGAACCACTTGTACTTCGAATGCACCCTCGCGACGCAACTTTGGGAGCACTTCGACCATCTTATGTCACGACTGGTCCAGTTGGGGCTGCCGTGGTTAGCGATTGTGCTTGAAACGACCTTTGGTCCGTGATAATTGGAGTTACAGTGGACCAGTGGTGCTTGAAGTATGACACGCGCTCCGCGAGATGACACTACACTTCCCTAGGCTGCTCCAAATAGGTACTTGTTCGACGGTCGTAAACCGACGCCAGCACTTTCATCGACGTCTATCATTATTCGTACGACCACTTTCAGCTAAGTGAGGCTGGATGAGACGATTGTATTGCGACGAGAAGCGAGCTGCGCTTCATGACGTGCTTAAAACAATGAAATCTGTCCTATACTTTGGAGACTTCTTAGTGCTACACTCTCGTGATATAAAGGTTAGCTCGCACTAAATAATCATCTCTTCTATTACTCACGCAGCTAGATTGCAGGAGAGCTGCTCTGCGATCTCCGCCTTTGACCAGCCTCATCACCGCCACCAGATTGAGACACCGACCTTCCTGTCGGCGTTTCCCCTGACTTTAACATCTGGTACATTTTTATTATTATGATAGCTAAAACTTCTCAATATACATTCTTTTATCTTTTTAGTCCCTGGTTTGGATATTTTCTTTTCCTTTTTAAGAAGTATCTTCTGGTATAATTTTCGCTGTTAATGCATATTTGATTTTGGAGATATCGATTCAAGTGACCTTTTTGTATATTGGTGATATTATCAAGCATCTATGACTCAAGTTTTTGTCTACAAGCGCAAGTATGGATTCGACCAACTTTCAACATATACACCTTTGCCCGTCCAGAATGAAAAGTTTTGTGACCAAGCGAAATGGGTAGCGAAGACCAAAATATAAATTTCATAACTTTTGTAACCAAAGTGAAAAGCATTTCAACCAATGTGAAATGACATAACTAAACAAAAAATGTATTCAAAGTATTTACATTCTATACTGCATGTCTTCGAAGCTGTTGAATAGTATCCTTATCCATGATTGCATAGAATGTAGGAAACTTGCACCGTAGATGTAGTGAAGCAGCTCGTACATAGTAAAAGTGTATAAAATCGATATCTCAGCAGCCAATAGTTGTTTAGCAGCGATAGAAGGACGCGTATACAGCTTTCAGTAAGTAGACGAAGTAGACCAAACCTGGGACTTGATCAATGGAATGTTTATTGAGGAGCATACGATAGATGCTTTGTGAGCATGGGCACTCATTGTCAAAAACATACGCCTTTCACACATTAAAAAGGCAAGAATATCTGTACTTTTTGTTTTTAATGGATGTCCTTTAACATTGGTCGAAACTCTTTTCACTTTGATTACAAAAATTACGAAATTCATGCTTTACTTCGTTACCCATTTCCCATTGGTCACAAAACTTTTCATTTTGGACGGGCAAATGTGTAATATTTAAGATAGGTAGATTGAGAAGTCTTTTTATCCAATTCTAGTAATTTAGACGCCTTTAAATTTTGACCCAATTATGGAAGTAAGCAGAAAGAAATGGTAAGTGATGTCATGGGTGAAGTTTCGGAGTGAGTTGTTTTGTGCAAAAAGCAAAATGAAAATATTAAGGTCCTTAGTTTGATAACTACGTGCTACATCTAAGCCTTTACATGTACCCTGATTCTTATTTATTTCATCCAATCAGTGACGAAAACGTCGACGTCCTATCCTTGAACTTGATCATGGAGTCGATTACAATTACTCGACATGATCATGAAGCCAGTTACGAAAAAAAGACATTATCAGCTGGTCGACGCATACCTTTTAAAACAATGGGTAAATGCAGAAACTAAGTGCAAGCATCAATTAACAGCGTCAAATACTGAATCGGCAAGTCGCCGATATGATATGATATTATATAAAAAAAAGTATCTTCGCTTTGTCGACAGCATCACAGCTTACAGAGAAATCTCCCAGACAAGCAAAAACAGAAGGAATATCAAAGGCTGGTGCAGTTTTGTAAATCGATATCTATATAAGAAAACTCCTAATTTATCGTTTTTTAGTCAAAGAACAAGTATCCGATCGCTGCTTGATAAAAAGAAAGAAAAAAGAAACAATCAAGCCCCACACTAGTAAGGTACCATCAAAGGGTTGCTATACGACCAAAGATATGCAGAAGCGACTGATGACAGTCATACAGCAAGCGAAGAATAGGATTTTTGCGCTGAATTAAATTGATAAAGTGTTCAAAACACTGACGTAGAGATCGAAAGAATGGATTCCAAATGCGGAACTGAGTGAGAAGGTGAGATATATTTAAGTACGCGTACGATTTTAGTAGATCCTATTGACAGGAAACAAAGTTACCGTGACGACTATAACTTTAAATATTTGAAATGACTTGTCCTCGGACAGCCGCGCGCCGTCGCGCGAAGTCTTGTCTCGATATGACCAGTTTTCGTGAAGTCAGCGCGGGTCCCTGGGGTTCGTGGAGCTCAACTTGAGAGGCCTCTAGCCAATGGTTTACATCATTGTCGAGGAATGCAGAAGCCTCCTTCACCACACCTGCCTCCCCGGAACGTGCACTTGAATTGAGGCTTCGGTGTCCATAGCAATATTTGCCATTCGAGCCGCCATTTTGTTGTATGTGCGATAGTGATGTCCCCAGCTGACGACACCGATATCGTCAGCAAGTACTCTTTCCTCTCGAAATATCAGCGCCAGTGAGGCTTGTGTGGTTGGTGATGCGTCCGGGGTTGTGAAAGCACGAGCGCGCTGCCCCCACGACATGCAGACGTGAATAGCTACTAGACTTCGCTTGTCGAAACTCGTGAACGAGCCCCCAGTATTCAGGTACGTTGTCCGGGGTCTTGTACAACCTTAAGGCATGCTTGATACCCACAGGACGCATGCTGCGTGCGTCTGCATGTGAAGTTGGACAATGACGGATCCTGCTCCGCCCGGTACAGAATTTCCTCTTGATCCCCCATCGTAGAAAAGCAAGTCGAACACGCCAGAGAGATTTATGAGCGGTAGCGCTTGCAAGGGATGTGGATCATGAAAGCAGATGACGATATCATCAAGCGCCGACAGTACACGAGCAAACAGGAGTCCATGACCGGCTGGTAAGTTGATCTTCGGAACCGTGAAACCGCTCGTCAAAATTGTGTCCTGGATCGTGCGTTGTGTACTTCCTGTGACAGGGATGCGTCTTCCAAGCGGCGGAGACGCTCAACCCAGATTGAATGTAGTGTCGTGGAAACGAAAAAAAGCCAGAACTCATGTGTTGCGGGAAAGACCTCATTCTCTGCTCGAGACACATCAACGCCAGTTCTATAGCGTATTTGATGGCATCCCACACATAGCTCGGAATAGCCGGAAGGTCCATGCCAAATACCCAGAAGTGAAGATCTGCCTCCCTCAAGAGACGCCAACTTGTCGCCACGGTCCAAGTCGATAATCCCAATGGCGCCGTGGGAAATACCAGAATACATGATTATCCATGACCGGAATGGAAGTCGTACACGCTGGATCGGGGCAAGATAGGTCCTGGCTAGCCCAATTACAGAGCGGGAAGCTGTTACTCTTCAGACGATAAAGCGTCTGCGCGTTCGTCGGGAAGGAATCTCATATCCTTCGGATGTCTCTCCACTCGATCAGAGATGTCCCTGCTGCAATCACTTGGAAGTCCAGCTGCGCCACCCGTTCGTTGCAAATGCGTTTGCCTTCCTCATTGCGTCTGCAAGCGATTATCTGTTTCAATTTTCGTCGTTGCGGCCTCCTTCGTCGACGGCCAGCCCATAGGTGTACAACACGCGTGAGCGTTGGATGCGCGCCAAAGTGAATAGTAGTTCCACTGTCCAGACATGCGGCGGCATCGCAAGCGGACATAGATAAAACTGGAGCCACTTTGCCCGGCATACTCGTGTCGAAATCTGATATCAACGTACCGTCTTGGCCGAGGAGCGATTCATATTGCTGGTGAACCTTTGTCTAGTAAGCTATCAGCGCCCCTAACTCAACTTACCTGTAGGAGAGTGCTAGCAAATTGTATAGAAGGGCAAGGCAGAATGTCCCAAAGTGCCGACGCTTCGACATAGAGTGAGTAGCCATGTTGCGCTTGGGCAAAAACCGAATGATACCAATCTGAGTCCGCTCCCAGATCAGTATATCGCTAAGGTACTTTGATCCCTGTGATAAATTTTCTCCGTTCAATGTATAAATATTGCCTCGGCGGTCCCTCAACCACAACATGTCTGTCATCGTCGCGTGTACCATCCACCTGGGCTCAAATTGACCTAATGTCGCTACTTCCGCTCGAATCCCGGCCCACAGTCTCTCGTCAAGCACACGGCGGACATCAATTGTAACACTACCGTCTCCATTGTATTCGACTACGGATCTCGATGTAAAAGAGACGGCCCTTCGGCAGACCTCCTTGACCTCTCCTTGGCGTGCATGGCGAGCAGATGAAAGCCCGACAATTTTAGATACGGTTAACCGTAGCGTCGCTAGGAGTCAAGAATTCTGGTCATGGGCCAAACATGGCGTGATGTAAGCCGGAACCGAGTCGGTCGAGCCCCATAAGAAATCACCGATCTGAAAATCTCTTGACGAAACTGTAGCTGCCCACTGTCCAACAGCGGTCGCCGCCATAGTCATCAGTTCCGTTCGAATACACGGCAGCGGTAGCCCACCTTGCTGTATCGGTAGTGAGGCCATAGCGGAGGGGACCCACGGGCGAGACCTCTTGCCATCACGGGCGCCCCAGTCAAAGTCCAGAATCAAGCCTTGTAACCGAGTTACCATGGCGGGAGGTGGCCAGCAGTGTCGTGCTAAGTAAGTAATTTTTGGCACCACGATGGCGCTAGCAAATCGATCTGGTTGTTCCACCGTGTGAGTCTTTTATCGTGATTGTACAAGCCGACTCCATAAAAACCGGATGCATTTAAACCAATTGTCACTTATCGCATCCTTTTGACCCACCATTACACCAAGATATGTGCAGGATTTGGTTGAAGACAGCAAGTTGAGGCAACATGTGTCCAAGGACAGAGATGATCCGCCTGGGTCCAGCTCAATAATCATATACTTGGATCGATTCGTAAAAAGCCCTGAAACAGCCGCAAAATAATCGAGAATCAAAACAACAGGGAGAACGGCAGACCGATCGTGCAGGTAAAACGCCGTGTCATCAGGGTAGCCCGAAACTTTGAAGTCAGTGGTTCTCCCTCCAGATGTAAGAGGTACCCCGCGAATGTCATCCCTCTCTTGAATCACCCGATAGACACTATCCAACGCGAGTATAAAAAGAAGGGGGTGAAGAGGGCACCCTTGCCGTATGCCACAGTGAACTCTACGTCGACTCGAATGGTACCCATTAACAATAAATCGACATATCGTATCGTGTAATGCCACTAAGATTGATACAAATTCTAGCGAGAAGCCAACCAGGTCAGCACTGAAAGTATAAAAGGACGTTGCAACGTGTCGTATGCCTTGGCAAAATCCAGAAGCAAACAATGGCTCCGTGTAGATCGCGGTCAGCACTTGCCGCTTTGGGTACCGCCAAAAAATGTCAAGAGATGTATTAATTGACCGCTGCGGGACAAAACCAACTTGAGCTGGCAGAACAATACGCGACAGCATCGGACGCACCCGAAACGAAAGGATCTTTGTATACAACTTGTAGTCGCTGTTGAGCAGTGTGATCGATCAAAGATCAAGCGGCAAGGCGGAAGCCGCCGTTTTCTTCAGACACTGAATGTTCGCTTCATCAAACAACGCCGGCAACACGCTGCACTCCAGCCATCTAGTGTACAGTGTTGCAAGAATTGGTGCGAGCGCGTCTGCTTAATCGCGGTAAAATGTGTTGATAATTTCATCCGGTCCCCCAGCTTCCACACGTTTGAGCCTCTTCAAAGCCACACACACATCATCTGGAGATATGGTTGACGTCACAGTAGAGTCATCAACCCGGTCCGGTCGGGAGGCTCGGTCAAGAAATGCCGCTACGGCATCTAGGCGATCAAAACAATGATTTATAAGATGCCCCCAGCCGTCTGACATTTCATCATCCAACTCCCGCGACCTATTCGGCCCGTATGTAGCTTGGCCACCAAGCGAAACGATGGTGTTGTCCAGAAATTTTGTAGACACCCGCGCGTAGAAACGACGATAAGTCTAGCCTGGAGATTACGTGTACTAGACAAGAGGTCGCCCCTTCCTTGGTACTTTGCCATAATCGTCGACACTCCGCAACGTTTCACCGAAGTGCCGCCGGAGTATCGGCGGGGCTCGGTTGGTCACATACCGCTTGAGTACACTCCAGTGAAGTAGCCCATGAGCGCGCCTCCAACAGCGCCGCATTAAGACGGACATTAAGGCGCTTCAGCCGCTGTCTGTAGCTGCGTGTCAAACCGTGACGGGCTTTATTGGTAGTCGCCAAAAGAATTTTGCGTAACCTTATCTCCCATCCATCCCACCAGTCGGCCAAAAGTCGGGCTGTACGAGCATCTGACGTCGTAACAGAACTGGACTTGTCATAATCAATCTGTGCCACCTCAAGGGTCGCAAGAATGGCGCTGGTCGCGGTCGTTTGTGCACATCCCTGGACTGGATATACCCGCCGTGTCTTACGTACGCTCACAACATGTCGTGGTGCCCCAATCCGTATACTGATTCCATTGTGGTCAGCTGCTGGACCAGGTACAGACTGATCGACGTCTCGAATCCAATCAGCATGAAGAGCGCTCACGTTCAACCGATCAAGTCGAGAACTTGCTGATCCAACGCCAGCCAAAGTGTAGAAATAAGTGTGCGCATCCGCATGAAAGGCTGATATGGACCTCTCTTCTTCCGCTCGCTCCATGCCATCTTCGATAACATCGCAAAGATGTGCCCACTCAAGAAGCCTTCGCAGCGCCACGGAATCATGTCATCCGGGAGGTGACGTAGGAACGGTTAAGTCGAGGCACCAACGTGCAGTTGAAATACCCACCCATGACAACAGAGGTCCGTCGTGTTCCAGCAAGTGATGACGAAGTATCTCAAAAAACGTCTCCCGTTCAGCCTTACCACTCGGGGAATATACGTTGACAACGAGAACGGTTTTGCCTCGACTACTAATACGAAGAGCCATGTCCACTGTGCCTCATTCCACGGTTCCATTTCATTAATCGACGAGTACGGATTTGGTAAAATCTCAACCCCTACCCGCGCTTCGTCTGACTTGGTCCAGAATGTGCGTCCGGTTTTGTCCACGAAGCCCCATGTGGAGTTGTACAACTTGTTCAAGCTTGCTCCTTCACCAACAGAGACCCGCGTTTCTTTAATAAGACCAAGTTGGTGGATCCTCTCGATTCTCGCTGCCTAAAATGGCCAAACGATTCTGTACACCGTTCCGATTGTTTGGGTAATCCCGTGAAATTTTGCAAATGGAGACCGAAGCTGTTTTTGCGCGGCCTTTGAAAAGACTTCAACATGCTCCTACGACGACGTCGAGGTGAGAAAGCCGTTGGGGGGGGGGGACGGAAGTAAATTCAACCCTGGAAGGAGACCGAGGTTGCCCTAGAGGATTTGGAGAAGAGGGACTTAGATAATCATCCCCGTCAAAGCAGTACCTTGCGCAGCCGAGGTGCCCTTAGTACGGATGGTCCAGCATTTAACCGTCGCGGGCGATAAGGTCAAGTCCCAGGTTTCAGTTGACCGTCTTGCATAGAATGCCGCCAACAGACGCGCGCACCTCTTTGGAGAAGTGGTATAATACCGCTTTGGACTGTAGCATCACTACCTTTATCTCATCTTCGACAGGTGCAAGCTGTGGTAGCAGCACAAGGAGGACATTGAGGACGCCCCAATTACCCAAGTCCGACAGCGGTTTCGGACCAATCGCGCACAGAAAATCCAGCTGTAATTTATTGAACTTTCTTCAGCGTTGAATGATATCCGTCGTCTTCCACTGGATTTTTCCAGGATGACCGTCTGCCGTTTCAGCCCAGCCCGTACACAGCTCTCGCCGCTCTTTATCGACGTGGGTGGTATGTTGACGTATCAAAGCCAGTTGGGACTAGCTGTTGATCGAATGTCCAAAGGATCGAAGGTTTTCCTTCGACATCGAGGCGAGGTAAGCCACCGGGTACGGTAGTGCACTGAAAATCGTCGCCAGTTCCAACGCAAACTCAGTAATCCATGCTGATTGGCCCTTTGGACCAGCAGGCAATGCAGCAGGTACCGCCGTCTCACTTTACGCTCGGACACCCACTTCCGAGTTGAAGCAGTGTTTACTAAAATTTGTTTCTTGCTCTCCGGCACTGCGGCGGCTGCTACTGCAACTGAGGCGGTGTCAGGAACCTTGCGCACTTTGGTTGCCCGTAACGTCTGTTCGTTATAATTTAGAGTGCGGATAAGATCCAACGGGGATCTGATTGCCTCCTGGATACATATTGTCTCCTGTGCGCCACTGGGTCGTGTACAGCGATTGCAGGTGCCCATGTTTGGATCGGCTATGGTTTATGAGAGGCCTTAAGCTCGTCTTCAATATCCGTAGCTAGTCCGCTGGAATAGGAACACTAGCGGTACATGGGGGATGCGTTACAGCCCCTCAACCAAGATCATACATTCTCATAGTAGTCCCAAACGTAAAGGTGCTGTCAGCCATAGTTACGTCGAGATCATGACAGGTCACGGTGTCCTGGTCCTGAGAGTTTGTTGTTGGCATGTCGAATAGAGCCGGAACAGGTGGTCCCACCCCAGATGACACCGCACTAGATGCGGCCTTGGATGTCACACGAGGCATACCACTCTTGCGGTGCACATACGACGACAACAATCGATGAATCGTTGCGCGACTCCTCTCCCGAATTTTCTCTGCCGTCACTTCAGTCATCTTGCACGGCGATGGGACCATGCGCTTGACAGCTGCCTCGAGCTCGGGCGGATCTTTTGGAGTAATCTTGGCCAAATGGCGAGTCAGTTTTTGTAATTTGTTCGTGGCATTCTCTGCTGCTGTCTTCGCTTGGTTAGCCTCTGCACCAGAGGTGCGATATGCGTACTCTAACTTTGGCAATTATCCGTCCGAATCATCGAGAGCAGTACGTTGGTCAAGACCTGAAGCTTCACGATCAATAGCCAACTCCAGCGCATGAACGTGAGCCTTGAAAAAGAAGGCTTTCTTGTTTTCGGCGTCGATCATCTTCTCCGCGGCGGTGGAAGTCAGTATTTCAGCTGTACGTCGCGCTTCCGCCACCTGATATTTAGCCACCGCTAAAGCCTTATTCTTGGATTGTAGCGCAGCCTTCGCAGGAAGTGCGGAAGTTTCCGCTACCTTCTCTGCCGTGGATGCCGCGCGATCATCTCCAATGAGGTGGTCCAGTTCGGCAACTGCCTGTGCACGCTGCTTAGCAGACTTGGCAGCAGCGGCTGATGTCGCGGAAGCTTTGGCAGCGGATTCATTTTTGTTAGTAGGCACTGTTGCCTTGTTCAAAGCTGGTTTGCTTGTATACACTTTTTATGAGTTTGCAATGCTCTTTTTGGAGGAAGTTTCCGCCGTCTTGCTAGCTTTGCTCGTCCTTTCGGCTGCTTTCGACTGCGGGCGTCAAGTCGTGCAGCATTAGAAGGCGCCGCCTGAGTAGATGACGCTGTGCTGGGCCGCGAGTCCCGTTTTTTCTGGTTCGCAACTGGGTAAACCACATGGCGGGTGTAGGAAATGCTGCGCGTGCGGCACCTCCTCTCACATCTGGCTGATCACGGGAAGAAGAGGGGAATGCATCCTCCCTTGGCTCGTCTCTTGGATAAGACTGGGACACCTTGGCCAACAGTGGTTCCTTGCAAGAATCCGTCTTCAGCTTAGCCGTGGTCGCTGCTAGCGTCTATGCCTTCCAGCGATATGCTGCAGGCGCTCTGAAATGTTCATGTGCTTTAAAGTCAAGAAAACGACTTTCTTTGCCACTTGGTGCGTCCCAGTAAACTTGCGATGAACAAGATAGCGCTGTCGTGAAGGAACTTAAAATTTTAGTGTTTCCACTCAAATTACAACACAAAAAGGTAATAATTCTGTCCTTCTTGTTTAACTTCCCAGGTTCTTAATACTACCGTCCGAAACACAAGTTAACCAAACACACTAAGAAAACACTTCTCAGAGGGTATCAGGCTGTCCCAACTCTAGCTAGTCTCAGAGAACTGTTGCTTCCCTTGCTTGGATATCCTCTTAACGGTCTTCTTGTAATAAACTTGCTTTTATTATAGGAACAGTGAAGAAGGATTGATGGAAGGATGTAAGAGTTCTCTGGGGTTCAAGGAAAATTCGAATCTATTAAGTATTACCAAATAGTATATCTAACTCAAACACTTCTTTCACCTACTACTTCTTTGTTAGTTCAGTGCTGACTCCTACATCACAACACCCATACTTAAACCCCCAGAATACTATCAATCGTGAGTTGGCCGGCGTGAGCTAGCCGGCATGAGTCGGCCGTCCATAGCCACGTCCGATTGGCTGAAAATCTTCGCCCTAAACTTCAATACTTAACAACTATCTCTTACTGACTGAGCTCTATCAATGATTGACTCTCATCAATGTCCTCCATAATCGAGACCAAAAATCTACTTCACCACAGCTCCTTTGCGTGCCGCGCATTTCTCACTTGAGTGGTACGGCGAATAGCACGAAAAACACGGGACCCGTTGAAAATGTCGGTGATAATGTAGGTGTGGTGGAGCGGATGATCAGAATTTTTGAGGTTCGATCAGGCGTTTCCACAGCGCCCGGACTGCAGACCAACGAAGGGGGTCCAAGATTGAGATAAATTCGTAGCGAATCGACAGATGTGTTGATCAGGTGCGATCAGGTGTGATCAGGCTTGATCAGGCTTGATCAGGGGCAAAACGTCGATGATTAAGACCGCTGATCGATAATCAGGGGATGATCAAGGTCGATGATCGATGATCAGGCGTTATCAGGGTCAATAACCGATGATCAAAGGGTGATAGATTATCAAAGGTGATCAGGCTTGATCAGGCGCAGACATTAGATGATCACGACCGCTTATCAGTCTAACTGATTCCCCACAAATTGGCACGAGTTACGAACAGGGATCGCAAGTCGCTGGATTCAGATCGATGATCTTGGTGTCGATCAGGGAAGGGGTACTTGATCAAGCAGCGGAAGTCTTCACCGCTTGATCACGGAGCCTCTTTAAGCTTAATCCGTCAATAGAATACCCAAAGTACCTTGTATTCTAAACTTAAGACTTAAAGGGAAGGTCGATCAGCGCGTTCTACGGGCTGATCGCCGATTACCACTAAAATCCACCTAGAGTTCCCGTGAGCAGTCAAACTACTAGGGGCCAAAAACGTGGATTTATGGGGAAGAGGTGAGAGCGCACTGATCGATCACGTTCCCAAGACCAAAAAGCCTTTAAAAGAATACAGCTGGCACAGCAGGCGGAGTTGCGGGGTGAGTTCTTAACGCTCTACGCCTGCCGGTGTGCCAAAAACGCACAAGGTGCTCCCGCCCGGGGCGTAGAGGTGTGAATTAGTAGTGGAGCCGCAAAGATGTCGTCCCTGAAACGATCTTCCCGATCCTACGCAAAAGGAGAACTTTATTTATCGCTTATATCCTAAGAACTACCAATTAACTAATATCAACCAATCAGAACTACCCATTCCAGCGTACTCCGTCGACCTGATTTTTCTGTCGTCCGTCGCTGTCCGTTAGGTACCCGTACCTAGTCGTCACTTCTCACGATGCCCCGTCTATGTACTGTCCATGTACACCACAGTTGTACACACAACTTTATACACAGTGGTACACACAATCGTACACGCAATTACGCACCCGGTTGTGCTCACAGTCACACCCACAATTATGCCCACAATGGTACCGATTTTATGGCACACTTCACCACAGCCGCCCCTGGACTCGTCCCAGTAGTAGTTGTACAGCGGTTGGGGGGAGGTTCGATCATGCCGTTGATTACTGCAGATAATGCCACCGTTGATCGTGTTGTCACCACCCATCAATCATGACATCATCGATCAGGCGATCAGCACCCATCAACCTGCCCTTCTCCCGTCGATCAGGTCACATTCGATCGGGCCGTTACGGTTTAATGGTATGCCCATCGTGATCAAGCGTTCATCCTCTATCAACCGCGACATCAGCGATCAGGCTTTCTTGATCAGGCACTTCCGTATTTCCATCATGCAAGCCATCACGGACGATGCCCCAGTGATCACAGATAACGCTCTTGCCCTAGATTGGTCCAAGGCCGATGAGCTGATCCCCGCGGTCAATCAAGCCTACAGCCTGCAAGAGACGCTCCGCGCACGCGATGAACAGATCGTTGTATTATCCAACTCGCTCGCGGTACACGAAGACATTGTCTCGATGCTTCGACAGCATCTCGCTTGCGCCAACTGCAACGTGGCTGATCGCGATGTCGAGATCAAGTGGGACCGTGAACAGCTTGCGCCCCTGCGTGATTTTGTCGGCGCTGCATTCAACGATTTCAAGTCCAAGTTAAGGCTTCCGAGACCACTATAGCCGATCAACGCGCCCAGATCCGCGATCTGAAAGGCGGTCGTGATCGTGATCGCTATCTACGATCGGTGCAAGAAGAGACCATCGCTGATCACGCGCAAGAGATCTCGCGTCTTGCGTCACTTCCTGATCAAGCGACAATTTATCAACTCCAGCAGCGCGTGGGCGTGCTACAAGAAGCATACAATCAGGCCGTATCCAAGGATCAGCGCCTGGTCGAGAAGGCGATCAAGCTCAACTCCGAGGCTGAGATACGTAAGTACCAACGCGATAGCCTCCGGAAAGAAAATGAAGCCAATCGCCCGAAGATGGACGAATATACTGCTATCATATCCCAAATGCAGGAGATATGCGACCGTGTCGATGGGGTGTCATCCCTCAATACCGAGCTGGAGGATCTGCACGCTGAGAATTCCCAGTTGACGAAGGAGCTTTCCGCAGCGCGTTGTCGCTTCAATAAAATATCTGCAGATCGCGACGCGCTGCGCGATCAGCTGCAACAGGCTCGAGGTGAAGCTACGCAATTGCGTTTATTCCACTCGCACCTCCAAACCCAATTGGCTGGCATGTCACTTCAGATGCAGATCACCCCGGTGCCGGCACCTCTCTTGCAGGTTCTGATCAGGCTGCATCACCAGCTGGCCTTCAAGATGATTTTCCAGACAACTCGATCAGTAGACACGCTTATTCGTCTAAAAGACGTACTCAACGTCCACGATCTTCATCTCGGTTCAAGCGGCAACGCCTCCTTCCTCCCATTTCGAAGGAGAAATCGGGGTGATCTTTCGCCAAGTCCTGATCAGGGCGATCAAGGTGATTATCCTACCATGATCTCCTCCATTCCATCCACTCCGACGATCAGCGAGTGCGGGAGCGAAGGTCCGCTTGATCAAGGCTCTGCTTGGTTCCTCTTCTCTCGTACGGGTGACTTCAAGTCGTTGATCTTGGCGCCTGATGGCACAACAGACGAGGACATCTTGCCGTGGACTCCGTATCAGCTTGGCAGCTTTGATCTGGACAACGTATCGGTGCAGGTGGTGTTCGACTACCTAACACGCCCCGAGGGCTGGTTGTTCCCAGTTGCCACGCGCGCACCTTCGGCTGATCAGTGGTATATTCACCTGATCACTCAACCGGAGGTAGAGCTGCTGTATTCGCGACGCCCCTGGGATACCTTCAAGATCATGCTGCCACCCGTCTCATTCCGCTCAGTCGGCTGGTTTGCCGACTTTGAAGCGAAGTATCAGGCGTTCCTGGATCAGGATGCGCAAGCGGTCTGGGAGTCGACGCATTACCTCCCCATAGGTAAAAACCTCCGAGAGCGCAAAGACTTCTTCCGCGAGTATTATCAAGGTCGGCGTCAGCGTAGATGCCGCGCCGGGGCATCATGGAAGAGGGTCGTGGAATTCGTCCTGCATAGTATGATCGACGGGAAATGTGATCTGGACATTTTCTTCGACCCGGCGATCTCCCATTGTGCTCGGAACCGTCCCCTGAAATATGCCCCGGCCGACGATGGGTCATGGTACCCAGGGTTCCTATCGGACCCGCCACCTCGGACATTGCCGGAAGGGTTGCGTGATGTTGATGCCTATGAGCGTTGGCGAATCCAATATCGCCTTTCTCCTGAGCTTCATCCCGGCCGGAACATCCCCCGCCTTTGCCGTAAGTTCTATGGATCTGGTTAGTCGGTTGATCGCTTCTCCTTTAATCAATAAACACTCTTGATCATGCCGTTTCCAACTGTTGCCTCGTCACTTTCAATGCATTCACATAAATCGATTTTCCATCGGCTCATCTGCCGTTGTTCCATCACCATATCTCGTAATATCCATCGTAAATTTACCCCTTGAAGTTAGTCATCGTTTCTCCATTAATCGTAATCTTGTCAATCATTCTTCTCCAATCATAGGTTCTTCAATCATAATCTCATGATCAGTCCGCCGATCACGCACTGGTTGAACTCTTCATCCACTTGCATTACGTCAAACCGATGTCTGTTGATCATCTTCCTTTCGAAGTCCTTGATCAGAGCATCACAGTTCAAATCTGCCTCGTCTACCCATGACGGCTCGGCATAACCCTTTCAGTACACTTGATATTCGCGTAACGTTCTGCCATATCTAGTCTTTCGACCTGATCGGACATCTGTGACACGATCAACTTCAAATTCGTCTGGATCTTGTGTCATTTCCCAGCTGTCTTCGGGTATCAAAGCTTTATCGAAATCAAAACGATCTTCTACCCCAGCTGCTAGCTCGGCAGTAGGTCGATCTGGGAATTCTTTGACCAATTTCAACTTGTATAGGTGTACCACTGAAAATATGCGATAGTCTGTGCCGGCCGTAATCAATCTTGCAGCATGATCACCGATCACCTCATCAACTCTGAAAGTTCCATGCCACATATTTGCCAGTTTCTTCGTGAACCCTTCTTTCACCCTACCAAAAACCCAAACCCCCGATCCAGCTTCGATCTTGTGCGGTGTCACTTGATCATTATGCTTTTCATCTCGATCAGCCACAGCTTGGTGCAATCGAGTGCTCACTTGATCACGGGCGTAACGGTAGTCTTTCTGCAGCATATATCTCCACCGACGAGCATCACGATCTTTGCGACGAATTCCACCAAGTTTCAGCGTTGATTCCAACGATGATCGTGGATCCCACCCATATGCTAAGTAAAATGGTGTTTCTCCACGGATACGATCAGGGGTCGAATTTAGTGCAAATACCAATCGTTCTGCATACGATCCCCAATCTCCCTGACCGACGTCTGATACATACATCTTGATCGCCCGTGTGATTGTTTGCACCGTTCTTTCGCCTTGCCGTTCGCCTGTGGACGAAATGCCATAGTGGCACTCTGTCGTTGTATCAAGATATTGTTGAACGCACGAAATACTTCGGACATAAAACTGGATTCTCGATCATGCCTGATAACCTCGCTAGCTCCAAATCGTCGAAATACACATTCTTCGTAATTTTCGGCGACTTTCTGTGCTGTACGAGACGATCCAGATTTTGCGATCACCATACCCGTGAACAGATCGGTCCAGATCAGCAGTTCCGTATTCCCATCCGTTGAGCGAGGTAACGACGGGATATGATCCATAGCTATCGCTTAAAATGGGTACGTAGCTTCAATGTTTCAGGCGACATACCCTTGATCGTAGGTTGGCCCTTCCCCGTCTCACAATCTACGCATTTCCCAGCAAATCTTTGCACGCTGCGAAATAGACCACGCCAATGAAAATGTCGTCTGATCCGCTGATATGTACGCCCTATACCCCGGTTTCCTCCTTCCAAACTCGTATGATAATGGTGGAGGACATCCGCATGTAGGGCACAGGTGGGACCAGCTTGATCAAAGAGTGTCGATCATCTCGATCATCTTGATCACGGCTGGCTTTTCTTTTAGCAACATTTCCACAGTAGACCAGCAACCCTTGATCATCAACATCATAGTTGTCGGCAATCTTCGCACAATCTTTCACCTCGTCTGCGCTCAATTGTGACACGTTACCATGCAAGTAACACCGCAAATCACAAATCCACTTCTCTGCGTCTTGCGCCTTTTTAACACGTTCCGCCCGTATCCTTTCTATGGATATTTCGTGCCACGTTGACGGTAGCGTTTGGCGGAGGTTACGTGATCGCGTCGTCACCAGCACTTGTGGGACAGTGGGATCTTCCTTCCACGTAATCACTTCAGACAATCTGTTGAGATTAACTAGATCTTCCAGCTGGTGTTCGACAACAATCTCACATAGTGTTCCATCTGGTATGGCCGTAGTGGTGATGTTATCGGCACTCTTATTCCACTCCCTTTTAACGTGCACTAGATCATGATCAGGCCATTCGCGAAGGAGTTTTATCGCACGCTGCTGCAATACTTGCAATCGCGGTGCCTTGCACTCTATTTTGCCACGCATTTGGCTGATCACCAAATTCGAGTCTCCACACACGATCACTCTTCCTTTGGGATATTGCGACAGTAGATCCAAACTTAGAAGCAATTCATGGTACTCGGCTTCATTTACCGTGATGCTGGGTGCATGATCAGCAACCGCAACCATGATCTTCCACTCCGGCAATTTCCACACAATAGCACCAAACGCACCAACACATCGCTTAACACTAGCAGATCCATCGAAACTGATCACGTACAGATCTTCGCCTTTCTCAACCGTGGGAGGTGGTACTTCAATCATCTACCGAGCTTGCTTTTCCGGTGCGATCTCGATCAGGGATTCATCAACTTCGGTGCGAGGGGTGATACTTGCTGCTAACGCCCCTAGTATCTCCTCTTCTCCATGCACACATTTCTTGTTCTCCAAGTCCCATTGTGACAAGATCGCAGCCCATCTGCCCAATCGTCCGTCTAGCCAGTTGGATGTTAATAACCACTTCAACGTGGATCGACGTGAAAGGACAGTGATCGCCTTTCCGACCATCATCGTGAAATAGACGTCCAAAATTCGCAGAAGAGCCAGAACCTCCTTTTCGACGGGGCTGTAATTCAGCTCCCCGCTCTTCAGTGTCCGGATAGCGAATGCGACGGGGCAATACACTTGATCATGTTCTTGTACCAACGCGGCAGACGCTGCCCACTTGCTGGCAGAAATCACGATCACCGGCGTTTCGTCTTGATCGAAATAGCGCAGGGTTAGGGCTTATGCAATCTTCGCTTTCAGCATACTGAATGCCACTCGCGCCCTGGTTAATCGATCGTCTTTTCAGACCGGACTCTCCTTGATCGATGATCGACTCTTTAACTCTTGATAACCCATCTCTTGTAACTCATAGAACACAGCGACATATATCACGAAGTCTTCAATAAATCGACGGTAGTAATTCAGACTCCCCAAAAACGATTGCATAGCGCGCAGAGTACCAGGAAAAGGCAAATCGATCAGATCATCCAAACTCTTCGGATTTGTTTCCAAACCTCGGCTAGAGACATGATGCCATAAATAAGGAACTTCACTTCGCCCCCAGTACGATTTAGCCACGCTGATCGACAAGTTCCACTGATCGCACTTTTCCAATAGGTTCCGCACTTTATCAGATAAGGTTGTCCATGTAGGTGCAGGTATCAAGGTATCATCGATATATGATCCTCGTTGCAGCACAGACGGACCTTGCGTTTGATCAGGCTCTCCCGCAGTAAATACATCAGCTGACTCATCAGCACCGTCCTTAACCTTGCGATACCCATACGGTGCATTATCGATCAACCTATGGTAGATCTGCGGAGCATTCTTTAGGCCAAAGGGCATCTGATTCCTTCAAACAATCCAAACGGGGTAACAAAAGCTGAAATCTGACGTGCTCGATCGGTCATAGACACGACCCAAAAACCACTTGCCATATCCAAAGAGCAAACCCACAACGCTTTATTCAAATCTTCGAGAAAATCAGAGATCAGAGGCATAGGGTACACCATCAAACGCGTGAGTTGATTCACCTCGCGATAGTCGATACATAATCGAATATCAACCCCATTATTCTTCACAATGATCACTATAGGTGATGCCCAGGGTGATGTAAATGGCTGGATGATCTTCGTGGCCAATATCCCCTTGATCAAGGCTGATAACTTCTCGCGAAATTGTGGAGCAACCTTCCGACACTTTTGAGCGTTCGGGAGCGCATTGCCTACGTCAATATCACAAACAACTCCACATGCAGCAGGAGGCAGCGCGTTTCCTTTCCCGATCAACAGATGTTTCTTCGCCCAAATTATATCGCGAAGCTGATCAATTTCCTCTGCTTTGTTGATCAATGGATCACCAACTTGCAGATCATACTTAGTCACTTCTTCGGTACTTGCGGACACCTCAGGCAGCTTGGCACGATATTTCTCCAGCTCTTCCACTAACAAGTCTCCACCTTCATGGTAGCACACTTGATCATCAGTAGAGATCACACCAAATTCACCGTGATCGGCTGAGACGGGGTGATCGTGCACATCTTGGTCAGGCTCATCTCTTACAACAGATCGTTCAACTTCGTGACCAAGGGTCGGACCCTTCACACTCGGTTCCCGATCGCACTTCTCTTGAACTTCTTGCACCTTCTGCAATCTTCCGGTTACTAATGCTACAGATGCCGCGATCGAGTCCGCAGGTCGTACCAAAATTCCTTGAGGAATAGGATACTCCTTTTTCTCGACCAAGGGACCTTGATCGACACTTTCTTGATCGTCATGCACAGAATCGGTAGAAGCCTGATACGCGAGATTTTTCCACTCCTTATAACGATTAGACCCCACCGAAATAAATCCAGGGCGACGGGGTACTTCGTCTTTGTTCATCCAGACAACTAAAATCGTATCGTCTTGTAGGATGATCGGATGATTAGCAACGTTCGTAATGCGCAAATACCGTAGATTACCCACGCCCCTAGTCACACTGGGGACCAAATCCTTTCCGCGAGTTATCCACAATTTCCAAGATCGTTGATCACGAATCCGAACCTCAGCAGATCGACCTACTGGGATCTGCTCATACTGATCAAGTTTCATAAAGTTTCCACTTGATCCGTACAACTGCCGACACCCCTCCAATGGGATGATCACTTCATCAGGCAAACTTAGTGCTCCGTGGGCAACGTCCAATCTAACACCAGCTAGGATCATAAAATCCATACCCAATATCATATCTTGACCAACGAGCTTTCCCATCCATGCATGGAAGTAATAAACCAAAGATCCCTCTATCGTCACCTTGATCTTAGTGCGCCCTTCTGTGAGGTATGCACTTTCTCCGATACCAACACACTCTTTTATTTGGCTCGCGTCGGTCTGACAAACCACCTCACTAGCAAAGGTTGAGTCGATGATCGACATTTCGGCACCAGAATAAAAAATCAACGTGGCACGTTCGTCTTAATTTTTCGCTCGCCTTGGCTTGTTTAAACCATTTCTTGGGCGAGTTGTACTTCCAGTATTCACGTGATTCACCTGGAAGTAAATCGACTTCCATGATCACCGGGGACCGAGAAAACTCATCAATACGGAAATTAGCCAAAAGGTAAATCAGGCCGATCACATTTTCCATTATCTCTTTCTTTTGCTTGATTAGCCTTTTTCTTATCCACATATGCAAAAATACACAGCCTAGAACGCTCGTCTCGTACCAGATTCCAACCTGGCGAGCGTCCTAGCTTAACATGTCTTCGGCTTCCTTGGGCAACACTCCGGCATGCTTGGTAGGGTTGTACCACTGGCGAATGCGATTGTAATATTCTTCCATAGGGCACTTTCCAGCGTCATGAATATCGCCGCACGCACGGAAGACATACAAGCAGTGATCCGTCCGGTGTCCCTTCTTGCCACACTTCAGACAGGTCGGGGCGTTTCCAACAACGTAAATTGTCATGCTTGGTCGATCCACAATGACTGCACTTCTTCGTCGCCCTTTGAAAATCTGCACTTGATTCACTCCGTTTACCCGATCGAGGCTCACTAGGTTGATCGTGCGTCACGGTTTGATTGCGCATAGCAGCAATCATGTAACAGCGCTGATCACCATCACTTCCACTGTCGTCTGCACTTGATTCCTAGCTTTCAGACATCACCTTGATCGCGCGCACTGCTTTAGGCTTCCGCAATGGGGCAGGTGCTCGATCACTGCCAAATTTCTGGCGGAATCGGCTAGTGCCTACCGCCGCCGTTGGCTGGCACGACTTATTGCGCGCATAATCCCGCAGCTTCTCTTCCAAATCCGTAACACTATCCAAACGAATAAGTGCCAGTTGATCAGCGAATTCGCGATTAGTCAACGCGTCGAGAAAATGTTGCACATGTTCACGTAAGATCGTAGATGGTCCATCCTTGATCGGAAACTTGGCTCGAACTCCTGCCACATTCAACCGGTGAAGAACTCGATAGGAGTTTCATCAGATCGCTGCTTCGTGTAGTAATATTGGCGAGATGCCGATTGACCACTTCCACAGTACTGAGTTTCAAACTTATCAACGAGACTTTTCCAGCTTCCATGCGTCGCTCTGCTCAACTGGCGATGCCAATTGCGCGCCGGTCCTTTAAGCAGATCGCCCATGATCAAACACTTCTAATGATCGGAGGCTTGACATGCATAAATGCTGACTTGAGGCGACTAATCTAATTCCGCGCTTGATCTTCATCACCTTCTTTTCCTGAAAATTACTTCAGATCACTGCTCGCGGAAATCCGGATCCTGGGAATCGGCTGTTGATCAGGCATTCCAGTATACGCTGACGCAACCGTGGCTTGTCGAGGCAGTGTGATCGGCTCATCTGTATCAATATACTCACGCTGGGATGGTTGATCGTGGAACGAATACACGGATTCCATGTCAACAACCTTAACCGCAGCCGATCTTCCTGGATTTGACTGATGATCATGGAGCGAATACACGGACTCCATCTCAACATCCTTGATCGTCGCAACTCTTCTTTTCTTTGGCTGGTGGCTTTTCGTGCGTACCACTTCAGGTGTCGACTTGTCTCTTTCTTCATCCAAAAACCGCCCCATAGCCTTATTGAAAAACTCTTGCAGCCGTGTGTCCTGCGGTAACTGATCACCGTCTGCTTCGACTAATCGAAGTTCCTTCTTCACAACCGAGAACTTGGCTTCATCTGGCAGATCGTCATCCGGATAATCTTGGGTTCCACACGATCAGCAATGCTAGACTCCACTTCAGACATATCGCCATCGGAAGGAGCAGATTCATAACAGGATGACCCCGTGTGTTCTTCCACGTTGATCGACGGACCCGCTTTAATTTTAAGCGGAGATAGGGGGGTCCACCTTAGTAGATCGACCCACTAAGGCACCAACAGATCAAACAGCCGCTGGGTAGCGGTTGCAAAATCTTCTGGGTCCTGATCGAACACTCCTTCAGCATCGTAGGCGCCTGCCGTCAGACCAAATTGCTTAATCAGGCGCGTTAGCCCTAACACCAGCTGAAGCTTGTACTTCGCGTTCTTCACTGGTTGATCGATCGGTCCGTTCATCTTTCCGCTGATCGTGACCCCGAGTAGGCTCATGATCGAATCCGTCAATAAGAAATCTTCCAGTTCCCCTTTGTAAACTTTCCTGTAAAACTTCCTCACTAGATCAGATTCTGATGACGGCATATAAGAAACAGACAAGTCGACAGAAGAAGTGGAGGAGCACGCACTGATCGACTTTCGTCGCTCACCGACCCATGCGCCTTCGGCAACGCCTTCGGTTGGTCAGTCTTTTAATATGTCACCACCGGTTTCCAATCCGGATCATTATACACACATGCAATAGGCGGATCACAACTTGGGTTGTGATTCGCGGGGGATCCCGAAGGAGCCTTGGGAGGTGATTGAGGCTTCTCCTCCTTTATCGCATCAGGATACCTCCCCAGGTCCTGATGATCAGCATTTCCTTTCTTCTTCAGACAAGACGACGGCGCAATGGCTTCCATCGCCACAACCCCCTCCTCCTTTTCCACTTTAATCTTCTGTTCTGCTCCGCTTCAGTTTTCACGTCCGCATCAGCGCCATCTTGCGCAGAAACGCGGTTATATCCACCATAGCCCAAAGATCCGGGCACGCGCACCATTGTTGTTGAGCGGATGATCAGAATTTTTGAGGTTCGATCAAGCGTTTCCACAGCGCCCGGACTGCCGACTAACGAAGGGGGTCCTCCGGTTGTCTTGTGACTAGCTTGTGTCTTGCTCACCTTGTGTACCCGATGGCTTGGGCGTGGGTCACTCTTAAGATGACCGGGACGTAGATCCGCGAGGTTCCGCTGAAAGATAGAGATAAATTCGTAGCGAATACACCGATGTGTTGATCAGGCTTGATCAGGGGCAAAAAGTCGATGATCAAGACCGCTGATCGTTGATCAGGGGATAATCGAGGTCGGTAATCGATGATAAGGGGTGATCAAGGTCGATATCTGGTGATCAGGGGTGATCAAGACCAAGGAACGATAATCACAGATCACTGATCGATCTAGTTGATCCGGCACGAATTGGCGCGATTGCGGGTTGATGATCGCAGGTCGCGGGTTGCAGATCGATGATCAGGGGTGATCAGCGAAGGGGGTACTTGATCAAGTGGCGGAAGTCTTCGCCACTTGATCGCCAAGCCTCTTAAGCCTAGTCCGCTAATGGAACACCCAATATACTATGTATTCCTAGACTAAACCTAAGAGGAGGGGGGCGATCAGCACGTAACACGTGCAGATCGACGGATTTCACTAAAATCCACCTAGAGTTCCCGTGGGGCGCTTAGAGCAGCCGAACTACTAGGGTCCAGATGTGAACCAATGGGGAAGAGGTGAGAGCGCACTGCTCGATCACTTTCCCGAAAAACCTTTACAAAAACTACCGCTGGCACAGCGGGCGGAGTTGAAGACGAGTTCCCACCAACTCCAGGTCTGCCGGTGGGCCAAAAAGTGCACTAGGTGCTCCCGCCCGGGACGTGAAGGGTTGAGTGTGGAAAAGAAAGAGGGCGCTAAGTTGAAACGCCGTCCCTAAGGTCGATCTACGTGATCAGACGCAAAAGGATAACTTTATTAGTGCTTATTCCTAAAATCTACCAATTAACTAATATCAACCAATCAGAACTGAACTACCCATTCCAATGTGCTCCATCGACCAGTCAACCTGATTTCTCAATCGTCCGTCGCTTACCGTTAGGTAACCGTACCTAGTGCCGCTTTTAATCCGATGGCCCGTCCATGTACCCACAGTTAAACCCACAGTCGTACTCACAGTTGTACACCAAAATTTACGGTACACTTCACCACATAGGTTCAGCGTCGTGTCAGTCGTTTGAATGTGCGTCACCAACTTGATCTCTCGGGGCAAGAAGCGGAATCAAACGAGGCGACGAAAAATTAGAATCGTACGCTTCTGATCCATTTAGGCTCACTCGAATCACCAACGTCACCGATCGTGACACACTCGACGATAAAATTGCTTGAACTGTGCCCGCGGTAACGCCTTGAAGCAAGATTCTCACTTGGTACTGCAACATGGTGCGAATATACGTTTCATTGAATGTAGGTGACGTAGCAATGTCATCCCTCTCCAGAGTTGCTGGGCACAAGAGATGAAGGCGAGTACCACGAAAGGATACGCACTTTGCATGCCAGCTCGCCGCAGCCGCCTGGTCCGGCAGGACGAACGTGAGGAATCTTGTGCTCGAATCGTAGCACGTTCGCTTCGCTCGCTTAACTAGCTCCCGACTCAATGGATCGGAAGCCATTTCCCCTGCGGGGTGTTCTAACAGTTGCAAGAGAAACGTTTTCTCCGCAATATGTTGAGGCGTTCGGACGGAAGTTGGCACGACCGCATTGACCTTTCCTTTCAGGTATTCTTCGAAGAAATCTAGCATCGCACCCGCGTGGCTCTCGGGTGTGTGCATACCAGAATCAGGGCGGCGACGGGAGTACAATGCCACACATCATCCATGTTGCAAGCGCCTCCTCCTCAAGTGGAATCATTGGACGCAAATCGTCGTCCGCCCTATCGGTCCATCGTCTCATGGCAGTGCGCACCAGTACAGCACGTCGGTATTGCGGTCCCCCGACCCCCGCCGGAGGCGAGGTGGTGCGGTCGGCGGGGTTGTTTCGGTCGCCGAAGTTGTTTCTTCCGCCAGGTCCGTTGGGTGCGAGGGCTCCGTTAGGAGCGAGGACTCCGTCAGGTACGCCGGGTCCATTAGGTACGCTGGAGCCATGGCGGTAGTTGAAGCCGTTGACCGAAGCCGCGAAGGAGACCCGCCCAGCCGCCGATGGTCCGGGGGGATCAGGCACGTGCTTCCCCTGTATATGTGCATCTTATTGCACAAGAAATGGGGGGGGGGCGTCGCCCAGCGGCACACCGCCGTCGCCAGTGTTCAACAGTAAAAAAAGGCTCCCTTCCACGTGTTAAATTTGATTCGTTTGCGTACTTAGTCGAAAATCAGGAAGTCCAAATACGGAAGCTTACATGCACGATTGCTTAAACCTGCTAGCCATATGCGTCTGGAATATCAATAAGAAAGCACACGTTAAGTAAGTAGGAAACTACTTGCAAATATTGAGAAAGTATAGTCGATGTGATATATTCAATGGAGGGATCGATGAAACGATGCAGAAACTTTGTTTTGGATAAGAACAAAATGTACCGAAAAATTATGGAAAAGATTGTCGGATTCTAATGACGATTTTTTTGGCTGTACCTGAATTTCAGATGGCAAACATTGTGAAACTGAACATTACCGGATGGTGCGCTGTTGGTCTCACTTGTTGAAGAAGTGATCCGCTAAAATCAAGCCCAATCACATGCATCACTATGTTTTGCTCCCAAAAATTGGCCAAAAACTTATATTGCTCGCACCTTTAAGGAAGAAGAGTGCTTGCTGAAGGTGATGGTGAAAATATGCAAGTAATCGTTCAAAACAAGGTTCTTTCCCGTATTGAAGTATTCGGGTCAGCTTGTCTGGACTGATTGGTTTGTCTCCTTCACGAAAACACATTCTTATTTCGCTATGACAAAGCTTTCGCATTCATTAGCCACAAGAAAAGGGACTTCACGCCTGTTCCACCTGTTCCAACGATGACAGTAGTCACATCGGTGCGAAGATTGATGACAAGGTATTTTACACGGTTGTGTACTGGGGTGGTGGTATAGGTTTGCGGGCAGTGAGAACAACAAATCTTAGGAAAAGTAATGACAAGATCAAATCCCAGTTTTCTCGTAAATTTGCTCGCTTCTCATTGGTTTAATTTGGTCACAGAAAACCCACTGAATGACCGAGCCGTCCGTGCCACCAGCGATGCCCAGCAACGAAGAGACCGTCGCGCTGCGTTCATCAGATCCGAACATGAACAGCAGTGCTCTACCTTCTCCATCTCGTGGACGTCTTCTCGCTACCGCTCGCATAGTCAGTGGCCCCCCGGCCCCTGACGAAGCTCACGCTGTGCGGCTCAATGTGCTCAACAGCAGTGTTCAAGAAGCCCGCGAGGCTCGCAATTCGCGTCTTATTATGTGGGCCATCTCATTGGTCAATTTACCGCAGATTTTGGCTGCTATTGTCATCTTGGCTTCATCTTGGAAGCACGAGACTTTATGCTTTCGAATTCAAGTGTGGGTTTTACTCCATACGATTCACCTAACGCTCACGTTACTATTGGAGTGGACTCTAAACTATTTAAATCGTGCACGGAGTAACAGTGCCATTCGTTTCCGGGAACAGTATATGCCTGTATTAAGTCAACTCAAGTATGGTCTCGACTTGGCTGGACTCTTTTGGTTCCTTGTGGGCAATATGTGGGTCATTAGTGACGGCGCTCGGTGTGATGACGGATCGGCAATGTACCAATTGGCATTGTGGATGATTATCATTTCGTATGCCAAGATCTTTCTGCCGTGTTTGCTGCTGTTAACGCTGCTGCCAATACTCTGCTTCTGTCTGCCATGTGTCATTCGCCTGTTAAGCAGACTCCAGGATCCCATGAGGGGAAAAGGAGCCTCCAAGGAGGTGAGACGTGCTCTTTGTACTTCTCATTATAAATATGCTCACGTATTTTGGTTGATTCAGCTCATCGACCAGTTAGAGCTGAAAACGTACACAGTCAACATGTTCCCGCCCGAAGATGCGTGCTGTTGTATCTGTCTAAACAACTACGAAGCCTCGCAGTCGCTGCGAGTGCTGCCCTGTGGACACCATTTCCACCAAGAATGCGTAGATGAGTGGCTAGTAGTGAATTCGACGTGCCCAACATGCCGCAAATCTATTTTTGATGCTAGCTCTGGGGAAAGTTTAGCTGTAGGAGAAGAAGACATGCTGCGGCGTGTTTGATGGCACAAATTCCTAACATTTTAATTTTTTAAGCGATGTTGATTTTTATGAAGATGTGGTGATTAGTACAGCTCGAGTGTCGTCATTTGCATGGCGTTGCACAAAGATTCCCTCTGCTGGGTCGTTTCTATTATTTGTTTGGCCCTTTGTAGTAGATAATATGTACATTCACGGTTAGGAACGCCGGGAGATTATGTATCACATTTTAACGAACCTTAAGAAGCACAAGATAGTAAACACGTCACACACCCACAAGTATCTAACGTGAGCTGGTTCTGGATAAGTTTAAATACTGCGGAAGTAGCAGCGTGAGAACTCGATTTCTGAAAAGGGTGAATGAAAGTATGCCATATGTGGAGTTCGATGAGCTTAAAGCATAACTTAAATGGAGTCAGATGGTGATTTTCGTGGGTGAGACGTCTAGCAGAGCGATTAAGTCACGTCATAGTGGCCGCTTCTTTTTTTGATGGCGTGTATGGCCAACTCCCTGACGTAAAACTATTAATGTACTTCAAGAACTAAGAATGGAAAGAGATTGTGGAAGCAAGTAGACGTGGCTCAAGATATCACTACAGCGGCTTTTACGCTGACGGACTAGGACTGATCTCTATCTCGATAGCCATTCATACGTTCTTTGTCAAAGAAGCGATATACTGTTTGCTAAAACCGAGAGATTGATACAAACAAGCATCGCGCAATTGGGGGAGTTTATTTGAGATCGAAGATTCTGGTCAATATGTTTCACCAAGGTGCCATCGAAAGAAGGGTAATAAGCATAGCAGGAAGATCTTTTGTTAAGCAAGTTACAACGAGATTTGGGATCCAAACAAGAGTATCAGAACGTGCGTTCGTCAGCATCTAGCTCCCTGTATTAAGGTCACTGTGGAAGCGAAAGACACGTCACGGCCAGATAACTTACAAGAATACCGTGGAATGGCAAGCTACCGAAGGATTTGATGACATTCTGGGGTACGATACGAATCCGTGGATTTCGAACCTTCCTTCGTAGGATTGTCGATGATCGGCGAGAATACGAGAGTTAGCGATCTGCAGATCAGAATCAACCGAGTGTCAGTGGACGGTATGGATCCATGTTGTATTAGGGGGCACACACAAGCTGTATTGAGAGGACTAGTGGCAATAAGTGTGCTCGCCACGGGCCAACGTTTAGGAGAGCTGCCGGCCTTTACGTTAGTACAGACGCGCGTGAATTTAAGCAGGTCAAATGGAGTAAAGTTCAGATAAAAAGACGGGATACCATTGTGGAAGAAGGTGGTAGTTATGGTAACAATTGATGTCATTGTATGGGATGTATGTTTACCAACGGGGGATTGCAGGGAATCGGATGAGGAAGACGATTACGACCAAGGAGTTGTATTTCATGCTCCTCCAGAAATTCACGGATATTATCTATATCGACCGATGAGCTTTAGGATCAGACGAGAATTCAATAGGTTGTATTTCTGACAGATAGCGGTGGTCCTTCTGGGTATCAAAACAATGTACAGACGGCGAAATAAGACTGCTGACAGCAACAAGTACCGCCAAGTGAAGCTTTTCACGGGTGAAGAGCGGCCTAAATGTTTTAGCTTGACTATTACGTTATGGGAACGGATTCTCAACGACACCTGTGGCAGGTGGAGGAATATCGTCACTCGAAAAGCGCCGTCTTTGCCAGCGAACTTTCCAGCACGAGATGCGACTAGAACGAGGAGAAATGTAGTCTCCAATGCGAACAACGGTGCTGGGCAATTTGCTCGATGGGATTACCAGGCAGGTACATAAATGGCGACCGCAAAGGATATGGATCAAATGTATCAAACAAGTGCGAGAAGTGGCGGAATTAGAAGCGGAAGTATGCCCTCCGCGCGCAAGGTTTTCTACTACAGGTTTTGCTTAGAATGTCTCTTAGTGGTGCGAGTTAACGTGGCACCAATTTACCCAACCAAGCGAAGTCACGAATGCCGAACACTTTACAGAAATTTATAGTTAGCTATAGGGCTAATAATTTCACAGAGCACGCAAGGCCCTTCTGCAGTATCAAAGCGGTAAACACGGCTGGATATCTCAAATGACATACAAGTTTGCGTTCGTCAACGAATTGCTATATATGTATAAAAGCGGAAGTCGTTGTAGTTGGTTGATGTTCGAGTTAGACTGTTTTTCCATGGCAGTTGAGGTACGCTTTACATTTTCGTCTCTTTCCACGTTGCTCACTCCATCTTGCCGTCCGTTGATGTGAAGAAATGTCAATAAGCAAGATAACCTAACAGAACTTCTGTTACTTTTGTATCCGATCGCTTTACAGATCCATTTGTTACTTCACGGCTACTGCTGACGTTGAGCGGCCGATTGAGCTTTGTTTTGCTTGTAGCGGTTGTACACGATCCCGGCTGTGAAGATTGCTTGCGTCGTGAGCAGTATGTTCCATCGCTGGCCCCACAAAAACTTGCTTAGCATTGCCATCCTTCGTCGTGGTTTTTAGTACCGATAAAAAGTGAAAAATAAAAATGCAGTTTCCGAGTATCTTACTCCAAAATTTGCTTACATGAACGACGACTGGCGCCAGGACGGCAGTCTACGAGGACTAAAGTCTGGAAGCAGCAACGGGAAGACCCGAAGAAAAGATAAAGGGCCTCAGTTCACGCGTGTAATCCCCAAATTCTTGCAGAAGTACCACCAGCCACCTACAATCCAGGCAAAGTTCGCGACGTTACCCAAGCCTGGTGACGAGGAGGACAACGAAGAAAAATTCGATGAGGTGCAACAGTCAGCAATTGACGAGTATTTGGCCAAGCAGAAAAATGATGAAGAGAAAGCAGCTGGAAGCTCAAACTTAGAAGAAGACGCTAAAGACGCAGACAAGGAAAAACAAGGCAAATCCTCAAGACAGAAAGTGGTACAAATTGGTAAATTTTCTGACGCCGTGAAGAAGAAACGTAAGCGGATGGACGGACCGACACTTGATCGCAAAATGCTGCTTTCATTCTCAATGGACGATGAATGATATTTCTTGCTATTTACTATGATTGTATAGCAAGCGTCATGAACAAGGTACAATTTTTTACGTCGAGAATCTCATTAGACCTCAGTGCGTCTCTAGTCACAGACGTTAATAGATTTGCTAAAATACACGTGACAGAAGAAGAGACCACCGCAAGAAAATGCTCAATATAGTTTTGAACCGTCAAGCATATGACTTTGGCAATAGCCTCCAACTCCCCTGTTCACGCTAGTCAGATGACTAACTAGGATGTTCAGTTCCTTAGAACACGCCTTTATCCATAGCATTTTTCTGTTCTGCCTGAATTCAAGCGATGTGTGGTGTCTCATTAGAGTCGTTTTGATGTAAAATAAGGTCAAGGTGGGTTTTACGCCACTTTGGCGCTTTACTATATGCGTATACAGAGCCGTTTACAAGGATGGCCCCAATCACGAACTGACCCGATGGCATCTTGTCAAATACAAACACTGACATTATGACGGAGAGTACAACAGCGATCGATGTGGCAAAAGCCTTCAAAACATTGTCAGCGTATTTGACGACTACAGCTGTGAGCAGGCCACCGAAAGCCGAAAAACTGATGGCTGCCCACACCACAGGACGATAGCCAAAGAAGAATCCGCGAGTCATGATTGACTCGAAATCGTTGTACATTAGCCCACCTCCAGACAGCGTTAATCCGAGTATACACATCTGCACATTGCGCTCCCACAACGTGGTTTTGGATCCAGTGCCTTTTAGAATCTTTTCAAAGTACACTCCAGCAAAGCCCGAGCTCACACAAGCAGCAACAACAGCCAACAATCCTTTGGCAGTGCTTTGGCCTGGCTGATCTGATTTGACGGTAGGATCAGATGAAGAAACATCTAGTTGTACAAGTGTGACACCTATCATCAGCATCACTATAGAGCCCCATTGTGACATTAATACCGTTCTTTTCAACATTAAGACGGAAAAAATAGCAGTCGTGAGAATCTTAAGCTGGTTCATGACTTGATAGGTGGGAGCGTCCAGGTTTGAAACCGCCACGTATTGCAGATTGTTCTGCACAACGTAGAGCATCGCTGGCACACTCACGCGCAAAAGTTCGCCCGAGTTGGTAATCGCGCGAAAAGACTCTCTCATTCGCTTTCGCCGTTGAGGTTCCCTAAGCAGATTGAATTCCTGCAAATCATATGATGCATACAAACAGTTAGGCAATTGATACCCCATGCCAATGTGAGACTTACATTGAAGAGTATAACGAAGCATGTGACCAGTTTGAGCGCTTCCCCCACGAAAACGGCAGTGGAGGGATTGAAGTGCGATAAATTTCCAACCCGAGATAGCCGCATCAGAATGGCTAGCAGACTGTTCTGCACGCACAAGATGCACAGACTCGTATACTTGAGCATATTTGGGGAGAGTTTCATAACGTATGAAAGTATTTTAGCCAATTAGAGTTGCATCATGGGTTAAGTTTAAAAGACTTTATCTATTACTAAATAGATTTATCGCAATCTAAAGGACCTCCCAAGTGAGGATCGGCGGGGCTGTCTAAACTGACCCGGCCATTTGTCTAAACTGACCGGGTTACACTAGCAATAACATTTTATTGGATGAAAAAGATATCCTTTTAGCGAATGAAACAGGGTGTGTGGTTTATTGCAATAAGTGCTACTGCCATTGTAATATTTACGTTACTTGACTCTGTCGTTACTATCTAAAGTTGCGACTTCTTCTTGCATGTCTTTCCGTAGTTCGTCCATGCGGATGACGATGCGACGTTCGATTTCTTCGTCGGACATCTTAATCCTCTTCGGTAACAAGGATGGAAACGCTAATTTTTGTGGAGGAACTTGGCTCTCAACTAGCAATGCAGTGGTCGGGTGATCAATGGCAGGAGCTTCGCCGTACTTTGACTGATATCGCTGCACGCCCTTACTCAAACGCCACGTGTGAAACTGTTCGCGACCAAAAACTACAGCTTCTCCGACCGCTGCCCCGGCAGTAGCACCCTGAAGACCACGAAACACGCCACCTGACCGACATACACGGTAGATCAGTGAAAAGAAGCACCTTTTCTTGTTTGTATCGTCAAGAAGTATGGTAAAATCATTCGTTTCTAGACAGCCCTATCGACCAAGCCAGCGTAGAATCCCCCCGTGATTGTCCCAGCAGCTGCTCCAGTGATCCAATCCTTTTTATCATCTCTTTTGTCCGAAATTATCTCTTCAAAAGCTACTCAGAACGATACAAACCCTGTCACTACTAACTGGGACACAATCTGTAATGTCAGCAGCTTACCAATGTACGTCGAGGAAAGCAAGAAAAAAATTGAACCCATTGATGCTGCATAAAATTTAATACTCTTGCTGCATAGCACCGCGAGTTTTGCGCCCATTGTAGCCCCTGTTGCGCTAGCCATGTTGGCGCCAACCAGCATGGGGCTTGACAGCGCTCTTCGCCTTCCCTACGCATAATTTAGCACACAGATTGTCACTGTACAGTCGACTTTTGCACTATCAACACTGTTTATCATTATATCGCACCGAGTGACCGTCTAACAATAAACCACACACCCTGTTTCATTCGCTAAAAGGATATCTTTTTCATCCAATAAAAAGTTATCGCTAGTGTAACCCGGTCAGTTTAGACAAATGGCCTGGTCAGTTTAGACAGCCCCGCATCGGCGCAAAAGGGGAGAAATTAGTCGAATGCGTGTAATTTTGGAAAAGGTTGGAAAAATTGAAAAAAAAACTCGCTTGTACACATGGAGATGAATATTTTTGGATTCTGTTAAAATAGTCTGTCTATTTCTAATTCTATACTATAATTAGGTAGGACTATTTTAGGTAGCAATGTGCATTTCGTCTATTAGTAGCATAACTAGTGCATTAGTACTCGGACACTTTTTTGTTACGTATAAGCCATCAATACCATATGGAAGTTTACCATAACTTCAACATCTGTTACATAATTTCATGTTAGCTAGATAATCACTTCTCAATATACATCTCGTTGAATAAGTCCCTGTTTTGGACATATTCTTCTCTTAACGAACTGTTAACTGATACCTTATTCGCCGCCAACGTGTGTTTGACTGCAGAGATATCACGTGTGATTACTTTTCGTTTTATATTGGATTCACTATTGGACATTTACGATCTAAGTTTTCTACTACATCTAAGCAATGGATTCGACTGCTAATCGACAGATTCAATAATCCTGAGGCTTTGTGCCAGGATGCAATGGCATCATTTAAGTACGCCAGAGATTTTTTTTTATAACGAACATTTTCGAGGACAAAATGGAATTCGGGTGGGGGCAACAAGAGATAAAGCCACCGGCCCAAAATATGCAATATGCAACAAAGTCGACAACAAGTTTACAAAACACTATCTTAAGCGATTGCAAGCTGTCGATCTGACTTTTAATGGAAAACAGACGTATCCGTACAGTGGCCCCGCCAAGATCGTTGCGGTCGCTTCAACCTCAAGCATTAATTTTGCAAAATGATCTTGATGATGTTACCACGGTCGGCAGTAGCCACCGTGTGGAAGATACAGGTCAGGCGAGCTCATTTGAATTGATTACGGAGGCAATGGGACGTTTAATATCCTAACGCAAACAGAGAATCAGATTAGCTACCCAGTCTCTAACGCTCAGCAACCATGTTTAGGGGTATGGATCTTCCGGCCCTTAGTTGGAAGAATTTTGTATAGAAATTTGCGACGATCAGATCGAACAAATCTCCATCATCGTTGCAAATGATAAAATGGGGGATATAAGGAATAAATATCCACGTGACATCGGGAACGAGTAGATAAAACCAGAGTTTAGTGATTTGAAGCTTAGAGCTGGGGGTCGCTTACTTATGTTGATGTGCTTTGGGAAATGCGCTGACGTATTCCCAGAAGAAGTTCCATGCGATCTCCCGAAAGGTAAAGGTACCCGACAAGAGATAGATATCGTTCCAAGTGCGAAGTATTGCGTCAAGGGAAATGTTATTTTTACCGCGCGATCAGTTCAAAGCAATTGACGCGTTATTTAAAGCTCTCCGTAAGCAGGCCATGTGCGGAAGTAAACCTCACACACAATAGCCCACGTTCTGTGTGAAGAAGGCCACAAGAGGCTGGCAAATTGTTATGCTCATAATAAGCTGAACGCTGTAACGGTATCGGCGCAACTACCGATACCAGGAAAAGATGCCATCATTGAAGGCATGAGCGGGAGCACCATCTTCATTGATTTCTATGTGAGAGATGGATCTGACATCAAATTCTAGTGCGTCAGAAGGATATCTTTTTCTTGGTGTTAAACGCTCAAAGCGAAATTGCTGGTTATACCACAGGGGCTGAAAAAAAAACCTGCAAAATTCAACAGATGTGTTACACAACATTAATGGATGGATACGATAAAAGTGACATAAATAATGTGAATAAGTCACCTACGTCATGTGTTATAGCTCATTCATAGACGCAAGCTCTGCGAATACTTAGATAAATGACCTTTGGTGCATCTGGGAGGACAGTTCTTGGCTGCTTTGTCGATAAGGGCGGGGTTCGCTTTGATCCAGAGATGATCAGGGTAATAGTTAAATGGCCGGAGCTAAACAACGTCAAAGAACTACGTAAGTTCTTTGGGTTAGCAACATACTTGCACAAATATTCTTGCAATTACGCAGACATTATACTCTCTCGCTTTCAAATGCTTAAGTAGGAGTTTGGATGGCGTTGGGATAGCCTATTCCAAGAAACGCTTGACATAGTCTAGCGCAGCTTGACCGAAGCACCCGTGGTAGCGATAGTCGATAATTATCGATTATTGGACTTCGTTTGCGACACAAGCAATTTTGTAATCGGTTGTGCACTGATGCAACCCAATCACGATCATGGTGATCGCGTCATCTGCATACAGCTGAGCGCAATTATCCGGTACAGGATAAAGATTTTGTTGATATTTAAAGTATAAATTGACTAAGGTTAGGATGTATCTACTAGGAGGCTCTTTGTCGTTTATGGTGGTGGACTTCAGTATTTTCTGGAGCTCGTTGACAGTCTCAAGGATGTGATCGCGCAAAGGCGCAGCTTTTTCACAGAACCACTTGATCTGATGCTCACGATCAGCGAGTTTCCTGGAAAGGCGTGCGTTTGACCTCCGAAGCATCGTGACAGAGTCTTCAAGCACACAAAAACGTCCGTACCATTCCGTTGCACATCACGTTCTTCTCTCTAGTACGGCAATTACAAGATCCATATGAATCACACGAAGAAACTCGTCTATTATGCGATTATGTAAACAATCATTCAGAAAAAAATACAAAGAACTTCCAGTTCTTAAGCACAAGCGTGCAAAGCTATCAATTGTACGATGGTCTGCCGCTAAAAAAGGTGATCACAGGCACATCGTTCTTCCCAACGACGATGACCTCAAGCGCCAAATCATGTATTAGTATCATAATGTGCACCGATTTTGGGACGTCAAGGTTGGGAGGAGACATAGGCTTCTATTGCACGCGACTTATACTGGAGGGACCACTACATGTAGGTTCTCAAATAAGAGCGCGTTACGATATTTGCCAGCTCGTAAATCTACGCAATCTGCGCATGCCCACTTAAATACTTTTCGGTTCGAACAGAGTGTTGAAATTCAATTTTCATGGACTTTGTTCTTGGTCTTCCGTCTGATAAAAGTCGTAAGACATCATATGCTTTTTGTAGATCGATTCAGTAATATTGTACATCTTACTGCAGTGTCGGTAAAAAAAAACACTGCAGTGCAGACAGCGCGGATATTTGTCGATCGACTTACACTAATGCGTGAAAATATAGTATCGGGTGGCGATCAAAAGTTACGGGACGTTACGCAGTTGAAGATGTCAATTGCGGACCATCCGGAAACGAATGGGATAATAGAAGGAATGAATCGCGTTCTGGGGACATGTTGCGTTCTTAAACGTATGCCTTGGTACACGGGAGTGACGTTTTGCCGCTCATTGGTTTTTTATAAGAAGTTTGGTGCATGCTTCAACACAGCAAACACCGTTCTTTACGTTGATGTCATGTGTCATCCGCACTTCCCATCATTACTTGGTGGTACGCCAAATCATATGGGGGGAACAGCCTGAATGTTGAGCAAGTTAATGCAAGCATAAGGCAAGTTCAGTGGCGACTTGCGAAGACATGTTGAACGATTCTACTTCTAACATAGCAGTAGACGTTTCCAATGCCGATCCCCTACTGCTGATGTAGCAGTACACGTGGCCACAGCATTCGTCATATTGACAGCAGCAGATATAGATCATGAATAGAGCTCATAACATTTTCTATAATAATATAAACATTTCAGTTTCAGCCATTTTGGTTAAAACTATGAATACGAATTGCTCCGGATGCGGCGGATAAAGTTGACGATATAATTATTGGTAATAAAGCAGCAGACGAATACGTATTACAGCGTCGAGTTGAAATATGTTACGTGAAGAATGAACTTGCTTTCGCTTTTGTTAAGCAGACGCAAAATGCTGACAAGGATGGACGAAAGAGCAGAACTTCATTCAACAAAGTTTATTTATTGATATAATTAACCTTGGTTGAATGAACTTCTGCTCAGATATTGTGTGGTAAAGTATACCAAAAAAAATGTGGTGCATCACTACATTGGTTTGTTGATATGCATGTTTTTTTTTTGTGTGTAACTAACTGGGTGCATGACTGTGGGCACCACTCTGTGGTAAAGGGTACCATGAAAATTGGTACATAATTGTGGGTATAATTATGGACACCACTATGGGTACGGCTGTGGTAAAATGTACCACCAATTTTGTCGGTACAATAGTCGGTACAACAGGTGGTACGACAGTTGGCACCACAGTTGGTGCCATAGTTGGTACATAAGTCAGTACAACTGTTGGCACAATGGCGGCGAACATGGACGGGTCATGGACGGGACATCTGAGACGATGCGACAACTGGCAAAGTTACCTAACGGTAATGTGGAGAAGCGAAGGCAAAATTTTGGTCACCTTCTGTCAACGGCGTGCCGATCAGCTGGTCAGCGATCGGATTGGTGGAAACAAGGGGGGCTTTTAAGCCTATCATGTGCAAGGAGTGTCAAGCACACGGATTTTGGTAAGTCACATGGCATTGCGTGTATTTTACATATTTTAGTGTTTGGTACATATTGGGACCGTAAGGTTAGTGGAAAAGAAGTAAATTAGTCTTGGATTGGAAAAGTGGCTAAGAGGTCCTAAGAGACTCTCAAAAAGTTTGGTTTTCTAAGTCGCCTTCGCACGTCGCGGAGTGTTTCGGGGCAGAGGGTCGAGTAATCCCCTCCTGCCCATTATACCCGGCCGGGGCGCGTCGCAGACGCATTTGGCCCGCCGGAAGTCCTTCGACAGGAGT
>CM047581.1:794861-806187 GCA_026184515.1 Peronosclerospora sorghi | reverse complement strand
TCACCAGTCTCGCCTATAACGGCGTGGTCGGAATCATTTCCGACGTGTAAAAGAGACGAACTACGGGTCTCTTCGCGTGGAAGCGCCTCGCGCTTAACCACAGCGGTCTCTACCCCTACCACTGGAGTTACCACAGGTAACTCACCAGTCTCACCGTTCACGGCGTGGGGATTAACCACCGAATCCCCCTCGTTAAGGAACTCTTACTTAACGCCATTGGGAATGATCATTTCAGACATCCCAATCTCTGGCATCTCACGCCAGAATCGCTTTTGCGATCGAGCTAAGGTGGGTTCATGACTCGCCAATGCTTCACCCGACCGCGGGTGCGTTGAGCCAATAGACTTAGACTTCCATTCTATCCATGGCTCGTGGCGTTCCAGCCACTTCATTCCCAGAATGAGGTCATACTTCGAGTCCAAATCCAGGACTAGGCAACGTTCTAAGCTGTCGAAGTCTGCAAACTTCAGCTTAAGGTCAATCGAGACCTTGGGTACAGAAACCTGTACGCCCGTCGCAAGACGGACCGTGCCAACGTCACGAGAACGTGCCTCTAGGGCCTCGGCATACAGCCGACTCTTCTCCACAGAAGCCCGTCTGACATAATTGTCAGACGCTCCAGAGTCTATCAAGACTATCCAAGGCTTATCAAAGCCTTTCACGTCCGCAAGGACTACCAGCAAACCTTGCTGGTACACCAACTCGGTGCTAGAAAGCACCGATTCCCTCGGGGCTTTGTGCTGTCGCCCCTACCCTGGGGATTAACAGCACTAAGCGGTCCCCCAGTAGTGCGCCCCGCACCTACTGGGAGCCGTCGTTTCCCGACGGCTTGGACAAGGGCTTTTTCCCCACCCTTAGTCCCTTGTAGCGAGTGTCTCGCTGGGGATTTAGGACATCTGTTCCGCAGATGATCCATGCTTCCACACAGGAAGCATCTCAGCGGCCCACGCCGCTGCAGCATAGCCAAGAGCTCTGTCTCGAAGCTCTGTGAAAAAGAGTCCGAATGACTCTTAGCGGGAGGTTTCTCCTCCGCTTCGACCTGACTCAGGTCCATGGGTTCGGGACCCACCTTAGAGGAACGGAAGTTCCTCTCGGCGTTGAACGCCATCTTGAATGCCTCTTCAGGGATTCGGGTCGGCATCGGAACAATTCCGAACGTGCTGGCCCTTCTCTCAGGACTCCGATGAAGACGGGGATGGACACATCGTCCGAATACGCTTTCGCGTACATCCCTGCCAACAGGGTCTTCAACTCCTGGATATAAACCTCCAGGTCCTTGGTGCCTTGACGGCACCTCAGGAACGCCAGTTGATTCTGGAAAATCAGATCAGGCGTTGCGTATATGTCCATAAGCTTCTGCTTAAGGACCTTCCATGTTGGAAACACGTCCTTGACTGATTCCGAGCATGTAAAAACCCAAGTACGGGCTTTGCCCGTAAGATGGGTCAATGCAAGTCCCACAAGTGATCAGCGGTCATGTTCGCTGTGGCGAAGGACGTTTCGACCTCTCGCAACCAAACATAAAGGTTTTCACCCTTCTCTCCGGTGAACTCCTTTATCTTAAACGATAAAGGAGGGCGCACCCCCGTGGAATAACCTCCACCACAACTCGCCTCATGAGCGATGAGGGCATTTACCCTTGCCTTTACGGCCTCAAGGCCCTGCTCCACTAGGAGCTTCATACCTTCTTCCCCCGTTAAGGGTAACAGCCTTTTAAAGGCTTCCTGTTGGACGAGGGTCAAACTATCCTAATCGTCCTGATTCATCCTTTGCAGAGGATGTCTAGTCTACCAACACAGGTGTTGGATTGACTACAAGTGCTACCAGATGTAGCCGGTGCGTATACGCACGGTGCGGCTAGCGCACAGAGGAAGGCTTTCCTTAAAGCGGCGTTCGCCGGTACTTAGCCGATACGCCATTATTAAGGGCTTAGTAGGAGAGAGTTCTCCTACTCGGGGCCAAGATTACCGGGTTAGTTTACTCTAGCCTGTACAAGTGACTTAACGGCAAGTCTCCCTTACAAAGGGTGTAGCTAAAGGGAGGGCTCCCCTTACGCTACGGCACTCACTACACGCATGACCGCTCGAGGTCGTGCGTCTGTACTACGGAGTGGAAAGTAAACTGAATATATATTTAATATGTAATTATTTAAACTAATATAAACTATATGTAACACTAAGTAGAATATTACTAATTCGTACCTAGCTAATATGTAGTGTACACACCTGTGTACTGACACGTGGATGGCTGACACCACCACACCAAGGGCCCCTGCCCTGATTGGTTAAAATAACCAAAGGTTCGAAACCTTTCAACCCGGACAATACTGGCCTCAACCGTGGTGTACCAATGTACACCAACACTCAGTGTTACCCGAATGTAACCCCGTTACAGATCCTGTGAAGAGACCCTTGACAAGATCGGCTCATGCTGTTAAGGCGATCGTAGCTGAGGACAGTACTGGATCGGAAGAGGAAAGCAGCGGTCAGTCCAATCTGGAGTCAGACGAGGATCAGTACCGTCACATCTTCGTCGCGGAACCTGCCCCGAAAACCAGATCGACGCCTGACCAGGTAGATCGGAAGGGCAGGAGCGGAAACAAGTCTGACCCGGACCGACCCCGCAAGAAATGTTCTCACTGCGGGTCAAGCAAGCATGATGATCGGGGCTGCTGGAAGAAGTTAATATGCAAGAAATGCGAAAGACGCGGCCACCCCACCGATCACTGCCTTTTCGTGTGCAAGTCATGTGGAGAGATCCACGAGGCCGGTCACTGCAAGATGGAAGAATTCTTCAACCTGATGTGCAAGTGGTATGTGCCGGGCAAGCACGCGGGGATGCTTCCACCTGACGTGGAAAAGATGTTAAAATAGAACGCTCGCCAGGTTGGAATCTGGATCGAGCCGAGCGGTCTACGTTTGGCATCTATGCATATGTCGGCAAGGAGAATAAAACCGACAATACATGTTCTGTTCTCAATTGCATCGATCGGGATCATCCGGTCTACAATCTCACGACCGATGAATATTCCAAATCGAAGGTGGTCATGCAGCTAGATCTTCTGCCTGGAGAGTCTCGCGGATACTGGAAGTATCATGCGCCTGACAAATGGTTTAAGCAGGCGAAAGCCTGTGGTAAGATAAATAACCAGAAAGCGACGATGTTGTTCGACTCTGGGACTGAAGTCTCGATTATTGACTCCGCCTTTGCTCGTAAGGTCGGATGTCGTATAGACGATACCAAGAGACAAGAATGCGTCGGAATCGGTGAAAATTCTTATATGACCGAAGGAAGGACGCGCGTGAAAATCACCCTATCGGGTTCGTTGGTCTACTTATTCAGTGCTTGGGTTGGTAAGCTGTCCGGTCAGGATGCCCTGTTAAGGCATGGATTTCATGGCGCCGGCGGGTATTCGCCTTGATCTGTCTCATGGAGTGCTTACACTACCGGATGAGGTACAGATCCAGTTAGCTGGTCGGAGGCCCCTATACGGATCGTACACCGATCTGGTCAGGTGGGATCAAGATGTCACCATTCCAGTCGGCCAATCCGCTGACACCCCGGTCGATAAACGTTTTCTTTCAAGGAAGTTATGGGTGACCAGGGGAGATCGGTGGGTGTCGACTTTTGCGAAGAGCGCCGGCCGACATGATTTTGTCCGAGTCACTAATATCGGTGACAAGCCGCTTACGATCGACAACAACACGATTGTTGGCATGTGGCTGGCAGAAGGGAAAGTGTCAAGGTAGATGGGGTTCGTCTCAATCGGATCGAGACGGTAGTTGAGTGGCAGAACTTGGCATACCAAGCGACCACCGATCTGTTCAGAAATGATAGATCGGTGGAATAAGATACATCACCTATGGTGGAACGACCCAGCTATGTAACCCCTAGGAAGATGCTAGTTCGAAGAAAGGCACCGCAGGCGCCGGATACGGTGACCATCAAGTATATGAGCTAAAGTTCGTTAACGTGGTGGCGACACAAGAACAGGCGACAGCGGAGACGCAAATAGAAAAAGTGAAGCATGGCGAGACTGGGGCGGACCATGATGGCACGCTTGAGCAGGTAGATGTCGGTGAAGGGCAGCCCGCCGATCGGGATCAGTAGTGTTCAGCCGATCAGGATGGCTTGGGTGTTATTGCCCCGGAAGATGACCAGGTCTGCATCCATGAGGGCGGATACCAATACATTCAGGAGTTGGAGAGCCAGATGTCAGTCCTCCATGAAGTGTCTGCTGATCCTCCCGAGGTTACTATGGAAGATCTGCAAGTGGGTGATCGGGATCTCAACAGTCCTGATCAGATCGATCAGCTAAAGCAGATCATATGGAAGAAGAAACATCTGCTGATCGGTAAAGGCAATGCCTTACCCCCTGCTGCTTGCGGATCGATTTGTGACATCGACGTTGGAGATGCCAAGCCGATCGCCCAGCGATGCTGACGTGTGGCGCCACAGTACCGCGAAAAATTGTCTGACATTATTAAAGGACTGTTGGCAACCCAGATCATCAGACCGTCGACCTCGCCATGGGCCTCACCGATCGTGATCGTAATCAAGAAGAACGGTGTCGACATCAGGTTGTGTATCGACTATCGGTTGGTAAATCGGTTGACCAAGCTTATGGTGTACCCAATGCCGCTGATCAGCGATCTACTAGAAGACCTTGACAAAACTCTGTGGTATTGCTCACGAGACATGGCAAGTGGATTTTGGGTGGTTTCGATGACCGATCGGGCTCGCGAGATCTCCGCATTTGTTACGCCGTTCGGTCTGTTCGAGTGGAACCGTATGCCGTTCGGGTTGAAGAACGCGCCCCAGATCTACCAGAGGCTGATCGACAACGCACTGTATGGACATTTCAAGATCAGCACCGATCAGGACCTCACCAAAAATTATGATGTATTTACAGAGGGTGAACCTGACCGGGAAAGGAGACCCTCCGTTCTGGGAAGACGATCGTATATCGACGACATTCTGATCCCTGCCTCGTCATGGAGTGATCTGTGCGAGTAGGTCGAACGTTTGTTGGAGACATGCTATCGCTGGAACCTGTCGATCAGTGCTGTGAAAAGTTATTGGGGCATGTCCAAGGTCGTCTATTTGGGTCATATGGTGTCGATCAGTGGGCTGGAGGCCAATCCCAAAGATCTGGAATCACTGAACAACCTCCCGTTTCCCAGATCGCTGAAGGCAATGCAGTCCTTCTTGGGAAGCCTAAATTACTACAGCCGCTTCATTGAAGACTTTGCGATTTACGCGGCCGTGCTGTACGATCTCCGGGAAGTCGACTACCATATGTTGCGCGAAGAAGATCGGGCAACTTTACGGGAGGACATCGACTCTGATCTGCCCGCAGATTGTCCGCAAGTGGAGGCAGAGGATCACATGAGGCGTGCAAAGGTTGCTTTCGGTATGCTAAAGGCCAAGATGTCGACGGCACCGATTCTCAAGCACTTCGATCCGGAGAAAATGCCAACCGTCATTGTGTATGCTAGTAAGTGGGCCATTTCGGCCACTCTAGTACAAGAACATGATGGAGTGTACCACCCGGTCACTTTTACGAGCCGGACATTGAAGCCGAACGAGTTCAATTATGGGATCGTCGAAAAAGAAGTTCTGGCTTTACTACGGATCTTGGATGTGTGCTACAACCTACTGGTCGGCCGATGTGTAAAGGTCCTTTCAAGAAAGTCGACATTGTTATGGTTATTATCAGCCAATGGGAGGGATGGTCGGCTCGGCAGATGGTCAGCTATCTTGTCGCAGTGGTCTCTCGAGGTCGTCAAGTGCACCAAGGGAGAGGAAGAGATATTGGGCACATTAGATGCCAGTATCACACCTCGGTCCGAAGTGGATGAGGCTCTAGTGGCGATTGCCCCAAGGAAGAAACCTCGACAGTCAATCTCGCGGCCGCCGCCGACCGTCGATCAGGATGAGGAACTCCTGGTCTTGAGTTTTGACGGGTCAGCAAGCGTGAAGAAGAAGGTCGGCTCCTATATTGCCATACTGTGGAAGTTACCACAATGGTCTATAGTCGCAGCCGCCGCCGATTTCACGCCTGACATAACGGTCAACGAGGCAGAATATCGGGGTCTACTTCTATGTCTTGATCTGCTGTCATAACAACAGAAAGGGCGGATCATCATATGTGGTGACTCCAACCTAGTGATAAGGCAGATCACCGGGGAGATCGACTGCAAGGCGCCACGGATAAAGTTGCTAAATGATCGGGTGATGAAAGCGCTGAAAGACTACCCCAACCACGAGCTATTGCACGTGAAACGGGACTGGAACAGAAGCGCCGAACACCTCGCGATCCAAGCCATGCGAGACCAGACCGGGGCGACGATCACCGAGGAATCCGTTTTACAGGAACTTATGGACATAAACAGGCTCCCGGAAGTGATCAAGCCCAAGGACAGCCCTGGTCAGGTGCATGTGATAGCCGCAACCAGATCACGAGCTCGAAAGTCTCGCCGATCGTTACCCAAGTAAAGGCTGAGTGAGTACGTTGTACAACAGCTAAGGGCGGAACGGATCCTCAAGGCGCAGGACGAAGAAGAGTGGATCGTCAACCTGAAGGCTTATCTGCGCGGTGAATTGTCCAAGTTGACAAATGGTCAGGTGAAAGAGTGTGCCAAGATCGCGGAAAGTTACGATGTGGATGAAAATGGATTGCTATATTACTGCCGCGACACTGATCAAGACAGTGCCGATCGAGATCGAATGGCGAAACTGGTGATCCCTGAGTTGCTACAGCCGGATGTCCTTCATCACTACCATGTGAGTCTAGAAGGGGAACATCAAGGCATAGTCAGAACATATCACAAGATCAGGGACCACTTTCACTGGAGAGGATTTTTTCGAAGCGTGCAGAAATATGTGGGCTGTTGCACTAATTGCGAGACCGGAAAGGGCAGACCGATAATCAAGGGCCGATCGCCCGGAAATATCGAGGCTACCTACCCTTTCTAGGTGATAGCGATGGACCACATACCGTCACTGCCCAGATCGACACGCGGCAACACTGAGCCGCTGATCTGGGTCGACCTATTGACCGGTATGGTGATTGCAAAGGCTAGTGCATCCCAATCTGCGGAGCAGATCGCCCAGATTTACGAAGAATTCGTGTTTAGAAGGTTCGGCGCCAGCGAAGTTATCAGACACGATCGGGAACCCGGTTTTATGGACGAGGTGATCCGGTCGTTCAATAACATGCTAGGCCAGAAGCAGAGTGCGACGATGGCATATCGTCCGCAAGCGAACGGATCGGCTGAACGCATGGTTCAGACAATAACAAGGGCGATCAAGATGTATGTGACCGACCCAGACCAACGTGACTGGGATGAGTATGCAGAAAGACTGGTATTCGCACTCAACTCTTCAACCGCTCGGGTCCGAGGAGAGACGCCTTTCTATCTGGCGTATGGATGGGACCCTCGATCGACACTTGAAGCGGCGATACCGATCGGCTGCACTCGGACCCGTGATCGCGATGCCCGCCGTTGGCGTATGCAGGTCCAGAAGCACTATCAACATGCGAAGGAAGTCGTCAACGAAAAGTTGCGTCAGGTCACACAAGATCGAGCAGATCGTAATAACGGTCAGGTCCGACCTCACGGTATTGAACCAGGGGCGAGGGTCTGGTTATACCTCGATCGGGTCAAGGAAGGCTATGCAAGGAAGTTGGCTCATATGTGGCACGGTCCTTTCCGTGTAGCAGAGCTGATCGGTGAGCATGCTGCCCGTCTGATCACGATCGGAACGGATTATAAAGTTTTTCCGATCGTGCATGTGTCCAAATTGAAGCTGGTCAGAGAGTTCCCCGATCGGCCCAAAACACCCTGTTTGGTGGATGAAGCGGAAAGATTCGATTTTGATGAAGCTCTGCTGCCGGAGGACAGTTGGGAAAGGCCATTGGAGGAGGACGAATTCGAGGTGGAGAAGGTGCTAGATGTCCGATCGGTCTAGAAGACACGTTTCGGTCGCACCCACCGAGAATATCTGGTCCGGTGGAAAGATCATGATGAAGCAACTTGGATCGATGAACTTGATCTAAATTGTGGAGCGCTGCTACGAGAGTTCGAGCGAGAACGAGCCAGTCCGAATCGCTTCGCAGTGATGCAGACTCATGAAGATGCAGACCAAGACACGCAGTAGCACCGATCAGACCGATCGGTGTGAATGTGTGTAAGGTCTGAATTATTGTGAACATATGATAAACTGTGATGAACTGGAGTAGTGGAGTGACAAACGTGATGATGATTTTCGCGATGTGAATGGAACTGTATATGATAACGTGTTGGTGCAAGTTTGGATAAAGTGATGAATTTTGGTCAAGTGACCAGGTGATCAAGAAGTTTGAAAGAATGATGACATATATTATGAATTATCTGGTCAGTCATTACCGTATCAAGATTTGCAATCACCCCACAGGCGACCGATAGTCAGCGCCGGGTGATCTACAATCTGGTCCTGGAACTGATTACGCCAAGGCACCTTCCGATCCATCTGGATCAAGGCGTTCTTCAGGTCTATAACTGGCTCTTCACAGCGGAAGCCGGGATACCAGATGCCATCCTCAGCTAACGCCCCGGAGCTCTCGATGCGACGCTTGGCCATGTGAAGAAACACTGGATATAAGAAAACGTCGATGTCGCACTCGCGGGCCAACATCCCTTCCAGTACAAACTGGCATAGGATCAGTACAAACTGGCATAGGATCAGCCAGGCCTCGCCCTCTCGACTCCGGCGCTGTTTCCGGAGCTTCCGATACAGGATCAAGTCTATGTCACGCAACTTCTGACCCGCGGGAAGGACGAGGTAATGGGTGGATTCCCATATCGCTTGGCAGTGGGCTGCATTGAAAGTCCGAAGTCGATCCAAGAGCGAATCGACCCAAGGAGTTGACGCAAATATCGAGTCCAACTTGGCACTGAGCAACACCTCCCAAGCCGATATGCATATACCATAGAGATCTGCGCTCCTGTAACCAGATCTGCTCGCCACGCAGATGGGTCAGGAGTATTCGGAGCTGGAGGGAAGAGCCAAAAGTCGCGTCGGTACAGAAACCGGACGAACCTTGTTTGGTCAGGGCTGACCGGTGCAAGCTACCGATCTGCCCCGGTGACCACGGCATAATGGCGTCGAAAGTCCGCGATGGGAGAGGTCGATCTCCAATCGATATTCCCTTCAATCGGGCGTGACGGCGCAGTCCAGATGTTCCAGGCTGGCAGGAAGGCGCCGATCCGCATGGTTCACGATCCCGTGCAGTTTTGTTACTCTGGGAACTGATCTCCTGATCAGTCCCCGATGCAGACTTCATCGGAGCCGGATCTCGACGCCGATCGGACCGGGACTTAGATAACGCGCTGTGTGTGAACTCAGACTCTCCCGATCCGCTGTCCGAGTCCCCCCTGGAGGAGACCTCTGTGTGCTGGGTACGAACAACACGGGGGCGCGAGGGCGCATGAGATTTGGCGATGTTAGAAGTGTCATTTGCAGCCGATCTTGGGATTGAGAGATGCGCCGTCGTCTTGGCTTTCTTTTGGGGCACCGCCCGCTTCTCCTCGAATTCGGAGTCGCGAGCTATGCCCCGCGCCCTTGTGCCCCTCGACGCGTCCTTGCGTTTACGCTTGGAAGTTTTCGAAATCTCGGTGTGCCGAATTTTAGCCAATGTGTGACGTTGTCCTCGATCCTGGTGTAGGTCGACCAGAACGGCCGATGCAGACCGGTCCGCGCTGGAGCTAATAGCCGGACGCCGGTATAGCAAGTCGGTCAGCTGTTTGTGGAACTGCTCTACGGCAGCCCAACGGCGGTCTGACTCCTGGGTCCAGGTGTCCGATTAGCTCCGGAAAGACCAGACCTTATCGACCTGACCCTTGACCACGACCTGTAGCTCGCTGATCTGCCGCTTTAGGTCACCATGTTGGGTACGGAGTAGGGTCCGGTCGGACTGATCCTCCAACCTCTGCCGGCTGACCAGCGCGAGCTGGTCCCGGAGATGTTACCAGTACGCTTCCAGGCGAGACAGATCATGCCGAGCGCCGATCAGCCCGTCCAATATGGGGCGGAGCTGATCGCAGTGGTCACGCGACTGTCGAGCAGCCGCAAGCAAGGCGTCAACCGCTTGAACGATGTCAGTGGGCAACCGATCTGCATAAGAAGAGGGGTTCGGTCAGTTCCAAGGTGACACGATGGTCAGATCGAACAGATCTGTATCATCGTTGCAACAGATGATGTAGTGGATATTCGTGAGCGAATATCCACATTACAAGTGGAAAACATTGGGAAAGAGGTTCCCAATGATCAAACGAGAGTTCAGCGCTTTGAGGCGCAGAGCTGGGAGTCGCTTAAAGCGACCTCCCCATTTTATGAGGTACTTCGGGAATACGCTGACGTATTCCGAGATCGACTTACCTCGCGCTGTTTGTTGGACAAGCTGGGCCCGGAGATGTGCGTTCTCGGCGAGAACATATTTCAACTGCGCAGCCAAGGGGGTCAAGGTGTCGACATCCTTCCGCAGCTTCAGGAACGATGCATTCTTGGTGGCCAGCTCCGACTGAAGGTCGCAGATGGTCTTTCGAAGCTGTCAGACCCGATCTGATCCCCATCCAGTCTGTCGGAACCTGGGGTGCTGCAAGAGCTGTCAGATCGGGTCGATCGGCTAAGGGAATCGATGTGTTGTGACTGGGCGCACAGGGCACCTGCAGGATCAAGCGTCAAGAGAAGTTACAAGGAGATCAGACGTACAAGGGGCGCATACCTGGTGAAGGCGGGGCCGAAGACCTGTGCATTGGTGGAATGTTGGTTGCCGTGAAGATCAAGGAGGTCAACTGCTGGCAAAACGGTTAACTAGTGGTGACATCGGGTCGCTACCGTTGCGCGGCTGCGACCAGACTCAGGGGAGGCTGTGGCGAAGCGAACGCAAAATTTTGGTCACCTTCTGTCAACGGCTTGCCGATCAGCTGGTCAGCGATCGGATTGGTGGAAACAAGGGGGGGGCTTTTAAGCCTATCATGTACAAGGAGTGTCAAGCACACGGATTTTGGTAAGTCACATGGCATTGCGTGTATTTTACATATTTAAGTGTTTGGTACATATTGGGACCGTAAGGTTAGTGGAAAAGAAGTAAATTAGTCTTGGATTGGAAAAGTGGCTAAGAGGTCCTAAGAGACTCTCAAAAAGTTTGGTTTTCTAAGTCGCCTTCGCACGTCGCGGAGTGTTTCGGGGCAGAGGGTCGAGTAATCCCCTCCTGCCCATTATACCCGGCCGGGGCGCGTCGAAGACGCATTTGGCCCGCCGGAAGTCCTTCGACAGGAGT
>CM047581.1:772825-784788 GCA_026184515.1 Peronosclerospora sorghi | reverse complement strand
CTTCTCTCATATTGGTCAGGGGCTAGACCAGTTGATTGGTCTACCCTCTATTATCTCGTATTGGTTGGGTCTAGATCGATTGGACGGTCGACCCCTTGGACCATACATATTTCAAGTGTAACCGGTCTACAAGTACCCAGAGTGAAGAGTTCGCCCAGGGTACACCCCCCCAGTACGGTCTTCATACTATCAGACCCAAGTCAACCAGCGACACGATCCACCGAGTGTTGAACTAGCCCATTCCATCGGGTACACAGGGTGAGATGGAAACGCAAGATCAATTGGACCAGGCGTCTTCTGTTGATGATCGGTCTTCTGCTAGCAGCGGACGATCAGATCGGATCGCAAGCGAAGGTCCGCGGGGTACCCCCTCCCCGTAAGTTGGAAGGCTGGGCACGATGGTGGTCAGGTTCTCGACACAACTGTGTTCGATTTTGAACTTGAATCCACCACAGTAACCTAACGGTAACCGGAGAAATCATGTCGAATGGTCGACAAAATGCGTAGGAATGGGTAGTTCGGATTGGCCGATATTAGGTTTTTGGTAGATATTAGGATATAAGCAGTAATACAGTTCTATTTTTGCGTCCAAATACCAAGGACACCCAGGGACGGCACCTTTGCGCTTCCCCCTATTACTACTCATCTCTACGTCCCGGGCTGGAGCACTTAGTGCATTTTTGGCCCACCGGCAGGCGTAGAGTGTCGAGAACTCACCCGCGACTCCGCCCGCTGTGCCAGCGGTAGTTTCTTAAAGGTTTTTCTGTTGTTTGGTTTTGGGAACGTGATCGAGAAGTGCGCTCTCACCTCTTCCCCATTGGTACACGTTTGGACCCTGGTAGTTCGGCTGCTTTAATCTTCCCACAGGATCTATTAGGCGGATTTTTTTGGTAGAAGCCGTCGATCAGCCCGTCGCTGATCGACCCTCCTCCTAATTAAGCGCAGAATACATAGCATATTGGGTATTCTATTAGCGTATTAAGTTTAAGAGGATCGGCGGTCAGGCGGTGAAGACTTCCGCTGCCTGATCAAGTACCCCTTCGCTGTTCGCCACCGAGGTCGACGATCTACAACCTTCGACCTGCTGCGATCAACTGTTTGCAACTCGCGCCAACTCGTAAGGAATCTACTAGATCGATCAGCGGTCCCGATCAATCGTGATCACACCTGATCAGCACAACGTCGATTCGCTGCGAATTACCCTAATCTTGCATCAAGGAATTGCAGTGTGACATCCCCGCCACCAGGAGAGCGACCCACTCCCTAGCCGTCGGGAACACAAGGTGAGCAGGAACACAAGTCAGTCACAAAAGACAACCGGAGGGCCCCCTTTGTCCGTCGGCAGTCCAGGCAACGTGGTAACGCCTGATCAAGCTTCAAAAGCTCTGATCAGCCGCTCCACCACAATTGCAAACCACTAATCTCCCTACACATGCATGCAACCAACAACGGAATCAGCTGCATAAAACACCGGACCCTTTAAGGTCCAAATTGTTAAATGGAATGCCTATACATTAGACATCCCCACCGCAATTCGCCTGCACCAGACATTCGATGTCGTGCACCTCAAGCTCTACGCTTTGGCTCACCACGAAGACGACCCGAGTTCCCGCGAAGAGTGTCGTTTCAATCCAGATTGGCCAGAAGTGCCCGATCATCCGACTATATCAATTGTAAGAACTCCGCAGGTTTTCTTGCTCCGATCAATCTTGTGTTGAATGGCAATATTTGCCTTTAACAAATCTCGGTTCTTATAAAGAAAATAACAGAGGGACTTGTTCATCCAGCCAAATCGGCATCGAAGAAAGCAAACACTTATGAAGGTCAGATGGACCCTTCTCAACTACAGACGCCGCATTTCGTGCTTCTCGACTCGGCGGCATAGTAAATTTCTGCTTTCATCTCTCCCTCTTCAATAAGTCGGTGGAATACCTTATATTACCTTGCGCCCTTGGTTACAAATCTCTCAAGCCGAATCGGTTTGTTATCTCGAATAGTTTGACTTTTGGGAGCCACTCAAGATGAGGAAGGACACCCCAGACCTGTTGGAAGCGTTCGAGAGGCAGGGTTTTTCTCGAGTTCAAAATTAGTGTTTTCAGTAGCACTATGAGACTCCACGTTTAGCACATCAATTCAATGCGCCACATGGTCTGGTACTGCGTAACTACAGTACCCTCTCCGGTAATGCACGGTGCTCCCCATGAACGTTTAAATGTGCAAGAACGTATCAAGGCATTTCTCCTGACATGCGGAGCTATTCCACGTTGCCATAAGGCGAATTCTTTAAGAAGCGTTTGCGCAAGTAATTTTGTTCTAATTGTCAACAAAAGTGACATAGGGAATCATTATTTTCCCAATTCTTCCATGATAACTTCCACTCAGGCCTGAATAATATTCAATGAAGTACCGACATCTGTCATCAGTACTTGAGTAAATTTGACCGCCAAAGAGGCTTCACAGTTTTTTGACGTCGACAATTAAAAACGTATGTCGATAGTCGGTGCCCCAAAGCCTGGTGCGAGAGACGGGCGATAGGCCATTGTTGCACTCTATCTCTTCCCCAGGATGCTAAAAAAATCCAGGCTCTCAGTCATATTGGATCTCTTTTTGCTTGCGTCAAACCTTTGGAACATACACGTACAAACTCTGGGCAACTAGTTGTGCCGTACGGTTGGAGCTTATCATCTTCGAGCAGATGTTTCACAACCATCTGGACCACTTCTACCGAATTTTCACCTACTATCGACGTGCCCGTTTTGAGGACGCTGATCTCTAGGCCCAGATATTGGTCGAGATCTTGTGCACAGATTACTCTACCACCGGCAACGTATCTTCCATCTTTGAATCATTTATGCTGATGGTCCAGTGGTAGGAAAATTAAGCTCCATGATGACTTTTGACTGATAAATCTTATCCTACCGGGTAGTACGGATTGGGCTACCACTAGATCCGCTTACCCAGAATCGACACACCTGATTGTGAAATTTAATGTACTGTCCGCTACATTTTCTTCTTCTTGCTTAATCCTACACCGACATATGAATGTATGTTGACTTGGTACCTCCTGGTCAAACCAGATTTAAACTTGACAAGTGGCCTAGCTTAACACTTTCTCGACTTCTTTGGGGGAGGCCATACCACTTTTTACCATATTGCAAAAGATTTTATCGGGTATAGGCACCTCCCCGCACATGTCTGAGGTGAGCACAAACTGCTTGGTGGGTAACCTTTCCTTTCACAGTCTCTTCCAGAATTGTTTCTTTTGACCAAAGACTCCTGGAAAAGCCGCTAGTGCAGGATGAGTATGACGAGGAAAGATAGCGAGGTAGAAGAACAACTCGATGTGGGAGGACCTATCGCGAATTCCTCGTAATCTGGAAGCTCATTTCACTCCTGCCAGTAATCTAACCTGACCGCTAGATTGGCTAGTTCATAATTTTGACGGATCGGTGCTTACATAGAGCTGACCGAGCGGCGGTAAGGTGTGTGATGTGGTGAAAAGATGTTACGTAAGATTGAGGATACATGGCTATGTACGAATAATATAGAAATGAAAGTGGAAGTTCAAAAGAAAAACGTAAGGTTGACTGGCATGAGTAATTTTGTAATAATAGATAAACCGGCAGATATGTAGTTGATCTAGGTCATAAAAGTACTTGTTCGCAAGGAAACCAACTTAGGTGACCGGGATGCTCCTCGGGATTTGAAAGGTACTGATTTCCCCAAGGCTCGATCATGCCCGGTTCAAGTATCTTCATATGTCGTGGACTGGATACTAGGTGCCATGTTCATACGGAGCCTTTGTTTTCTTTTTTAGGATGCGCCATTGTACCAGGCGTTCCAGAGTAAATTAGATGAGGACTGACAGTATGGGTGAAATGGATGGCAGAGCCACTTACCAAGTGGTTGCTGGTTATCATTTTAAATCATTATGAAGTATGAGATCGTGTCTCAACCGCTCTAAGCAGCGACAAGACTCAGAGGCGCCTGTGGTGAGGCACTTTCGAGGAGAATCTCGCCAGTCAACTATAGTCACCCACTGAGAAAAAATCCTATTGGATGAAACGCTAAGCGAGCGATATAATGCGCAGAATCGTGATTGCAGTAATAGGAATGGTGGAAAAGCTACCCTGGCACAGGGAGTCAAAAATCTTACGTTCTGGGGATGATTGCGGTGATGATTAGGCTGGAACACGTTGTATGAAGTGTATATGCAAGTATGGATGGTTGCCCATTCGACGGCATCTATAATTGGAACTGGAGGTGTCTCAAAACGGATATTATGGAGCTGAGCAAGCATTAACAGCTGCCTGTTGAAGAAATAGATGTAGTGGTGCTATTACCAAGTTCGTTTGGCGGATGGAGCAAGGGTACCTAATCGGGACGTTCAAGATGCATCAAAGAAAGACAGGTTACAAGGATACTCCAGGTCAGGTAATATTGATCAGTCATGTGATAGAAGTTGAGGATATGATGGATCACACGAGTTGGTGTGGTGTACATTGTGCTCATTGTATTTAGGGATAAAAAACAGTTTACTTTTCACTTTGAGAATGGAACGTGGAGAGTATCTTCGCGTCGCTGATTTCGACAGCAGAGGCTTAACAAGGTCCACTCTAGCTTATCACGTTCACGGCAGTATAGTATTCGATTTCTCGGAAGTTCCCACAACAGGAACCACTGAAGAGAAGTATACTCGTCATGGCTTACCTGAGCAATCGAATGTTTCTAGTTCGGCGTTTCGGGTAAATTTTACTCAAGTATAATTGCTGCCCTTCTCTCCATCCATTATTATCTGCCCTACGGGCAAAATGCATATAATCGTCAAGGTTCTACCCAGGAAAACGTAACCACCCCATACTCATGGGTACACAAGGTGGGGAGTTATTTTCCAGCCCCCCGCGATCAAGTTTATCATTGCGATGACCGTGGAGGTCAGGGTGTAGCTGACTGGACTAATGCAGAAACCGACGAAAGGAGTATCCTCTTTGATTGTGAGTTGTATGGGACGCCAACTGAAGGAGAAAATTTGCCGGTAAGTTCTCCCAATCCTTTTATGCCATAGCATGGTAATTGATACCGTGTTTCAGCAGTTCCTTTTGATGCCCTGAAATGTGTTGTGGATGGAAACACGCTTCTACCCAGGCTAGGCGACATTGGAAAATCCACATGCAGTCTCGAGAGCACAGATGTGGTGGAGTCAAGTTCAAAATCGAACACCGAAGTGTCCGGAGCTCGACCACCATCGCGCCCAGCCGACCAACTTACGGGGGGGGTGTACCCCGCGAACCTTCGCCTGTATGCCGATCGTGTGACCGATCAGCACTGCAGGAAGCCTGGTCCGATTTAGCATCCGAGTTCTCACCTTGTGTACCCATTGGTATGGGTGGTAACACACTCGGTGGACCGTCAGTGCAGTATGGGTCTTGATAGGTACCGATATGGATGGTACCACTTCTGAGGTACTTGTACCAAAAACCAACGAAAGATAATCCAAATGAGCCGATATGAAAATGAAACGGAAATCTTCAATCCAAAAGCGAAGAAAACTTGGGGCATACCGTGACGCGGTGTGGAGACCCATTCAATAGAAATCTGGGGCAGACTGCGCACAGCAGTGTGGAGACCCAGCCAATAGAAATTTGGGGTGGACCGGAACTTCACGGAGACCCAAAAAATAATCTGGGGCAGATCGCTAGACGCGATGTGGGGACCCAGCCAATAAAAATGAGAAGAACACGTTCCAAACGTGTGGGGCTTGAGGGGTGAGTGAAAGAAGTGGTTTGATTCTCGTCGTGGGACTTCCGGTGGAGCTACGTGTCCTGGCAGGGAAAAATGAGGAAGCAACGGGGATGATACGATTCTAATAGCGCTAATCACATTTGCCTTTGTAGATGTAGCCAATGTAGCGCAATCGAGATATTTGGGCTACGATGAGCGTGATGGTCCAAGTGTATGGACATCTCGTGACAAGGAGGAAGAGAAGATTGATGCTGTAACGGTTTTCAAAATGCTCCGACTCCATAAGGTTAACATAAGATATTCGAACAGGAAAGGTTTGGCATTTGTATTCAGCATATGAGTCTTATCCAGGATGAAAAAAACAAGTTCGGCAAATGCCGTCATGGTGCAATTGAACTCGGTGTACAATGACGAAGTACTGGCGACGATGATCATTGAGGCGAACCAAGTTGGTAAAACGAAAGGGTTGCAACGAGACTGCAAAAGGAGCAGTTGCATATTTGGAAAAGCCAGGAAAAGTCTCCCCACGACGCCTTCGTGTGGCTCAAGCTCGATAACAAGAAAACCAAAGATCTAGCCCCGCTTTTCAGCAACCAGAGTTTCGTACTTGGATGGAGTACCTAAACCTGATGACGAAGAAGCCACAAGGGTGAATGAGCTGATGGTCCATACGTTGACGGCTCAAAACACCGATTAAAGTCTGACTCGGATACTCCATGCATCAAAAGGCCAAACGAATTTTAAGAGTATGTCGGAAGAGTTGTACCGAGGGTAGCTACTGATGTGGAAACGCAATGAAAAATCCGCAGGCGACGTATTCGCGTTGCTTTAACTCATTAATTTAAGAATGATCAAGACCAAGATCTCTAGACCCTTTTTGTAACAGGGCTACATTCTGGTTACATTGAGTTATGTTGTGTACGTAAGTACACAACGGTTGGGGTCAGTATTGACCGGTACGAAAGGTTTGGACCTATTGATTATTTTAACCAATCAGGGCAGGAGCCCTTGGTGGAGGCGTGGCAGCCTGCCACGTGTTATTACACAGGTGGTGTACATTACATTTTGGCTAGGTACGAATTTAGTAAGTTCTACCTAGTATTACATATAGTTTACATTAGTTTAAATTAATTTAGGCTAATTACATATTAAATATACATTCAGTTTACAAAACACGCCAATACAGCTAGACGCACGACCTCGACCGGTCGCGCGTGCTGTGAGTGTTTGTAGCCAAAAGGAATACCTCCTTTAGCTACTCCCTTTCTGAGGGAAGCCTTGTTACAAGGCGTTAGTTAAATGTCTAACAAGTAAACCAAGGGAAATCTTGGCACCGAGTAAGAGAGAACTCTCTTACTAAGCCCTTTTACAAGATCTTATCGGCTAAGTAGCGGCAAATCGCCACTTGAGGAAAGTCTTCCTCTGTGCGCTAGCCGCACCGTGCGTGTACTCACCGGCTACATCTGGTAGCACTTGTAGTCAATCCAAGACCTGTGTTGGTAGGCTACGGAATCCTCTGCAAAGGATAAATCAGGACGATTGTGAAAGGTTAACCCTCGTCCAGCAGGAAGTCTTTAACAGGCTGTTATCCTTACTGGGTGACGAAGGCATGCAGCTCCTAGTGGAGCAGGACCTTGAGGCCGTAAAGGCGAGGGTCTATGCCCTCATCGCCCGTGAGGAAAGTTGTCGTGGAAGTCATTCCACGTCCACGGGGGTGCGCCCTCCGTTGTCCTTTAAGATAAAAGAATTCACCGGTGAAAAGGTGATAACCTTTATGTGTGACTTCGAGAGGTCGAAACGGCCTTCGCCACAGCGAATGTGATCGCTTATCACCTGCAAGTGGGAGGTGCACTGACCCATCTCACGGGTAAAGCCCGTGCATGGGCGTTCACGTGTTCGGAGTCAGTCACGGACGTGTTCCCAACCTGGGAGGTCCTTAAGCAGAAGCTTATGGACATGTACGCCACGCCTGATCTGGTTTTACATAATCATCTGGCGTTTCTGAGGTGCTGCAGGGCACTAGGGACTTGGAAACATATATCCAAGAACTTAAAACCCTCTTGGCAGGGATGTACGCAAAAGCGTACTCGGAAGATGTGTCCCTTCCCGTGTTGATGGGAGGCCTGAGAGAAGGGCCAGCACGTTCGGAGCTATTCCGAATTCGACCCCAATCCCTGGGGGAGGCGTTTAAGATGGCGTTAAACGCCGAGAGGAACTTTCGTTCCTCTAAGGTGGATCCTGAACCCATGGACCTGAGTCAGGTCGAAGCGGAAGAGAATCCTTCCGCTAAGAATCACGCTGACTCTGCTTCGTTGGGTTCTGAGGCGGAGCTCCTGGCCATGCTTAAGGGGCCGAGGGAAGGTAAAAAGCCCTCGCCCAAGCCGTCGGAAACGACGGCTTCCAATAGGTGCAGGCTCCCTACTGGGGGATCCCTCAGTGCTGTAAATCCCCAGGGTAGGGGACGGCAGCACAAAGCCCCGAGGGAAACGGTGCTTTCTAGCACCGAGTTGGTGTACCAGCCAGGGTTGATGGTCGTCCTTGCGGACGTGAAAGGCTTTGATAAACCTTGGAGAGTATTGATAGACCCTGGAGCGTCTGACAATTATGTCAGACGAGCTTCTGTGGAGAAGAGTCGGCTGTATGCCGAGGCCCTAGAGGCACGTTCTCGTGACGTTGTCACGGTCCGTCTTGCGACGGGCGTACAGGTTTCTGTACCCAAGGTCTCGATTGACCTTAAGCTGAAGGTTGCAGACTTTGACAGCTTAGAACGTTGCCTAGTCCTGGATTTGGACTCGAGGTATGACCTCAACTTGGGCATGAAGTGGCTGGAACGACACGAGCCATGGATAAACTGGAAGTCTAAGTCCATTGGCTTAACGCACCCGCGATCGGGTGAATCATTTGCGAGTCATGAACCCACCTTGCTCGATCGCAAAAGCTATTCTGGCGAGATATTCCAGAGATTGGGATGTCTGAGATGATCATTCCCAATGAGGTCAAGGAAGTGCTACTTGACGAGGGGATTCGGCGGTTAATCCCCACGTCGATATAGGCGTACTGGTGAGTCGCCAGTGGTAGATGTGGATTCCTCTAAGGTTAAGCGGAAGGCTCTTAGAGAAGAGACCCGAAGTTCGTCTCTTCTGCAGGTCGGAACTGATTCCGACCACGCCGTGTTTGGCGAACAAGTTGCGACTCCAGTGGTAGGGGTAGAGACCCCAGTGGTTAAGCGCGAGGCGCTTCCAAGTGAAGAGACCCGTAGTTCGTCTCTTTCGCACGTCGGAATTGATTCCGACCACGCCGTTGTAGGTGAGACCGGCGAGTCACCGGGTGTAGAGGTAGAGACATATGTGGATAGGCACGATGCGCTTCCAATAGATGGGGCAATTTACTCCCCCATCTGGGTCCCGGGACGAGTCCCGAGGCCAGTAGTCAGCAGTCCTATAGGATTTTGAATAGTGTGACAGTGTTGTCACGGAAGGCGTAAGCCTGGAACGGTTGCCTGGGGTAGGCGAACTGTTGTCGTTGGAGGAGATGTCGTTCAACGTGTTTGAATCTGCTGTGAAAGCAGGTGAAATCGACGAGGTTGTCTTATTGCGTCCGAAAGAGGAGTTGAACTCCTAATCCACGATGGACGAGTCAGTTTTAGTTCAAACCAAACAGGCATTGAATGCCCGAAGCGGCCTCAAGATCCTCGCGGATTCTAAGGACCCTTACCATTCTTTATTGAAGGAATTAGGAGAGGTCACTAGTGACAACCCGCCGATGGGTTTACCACCGGATCGGGGAGTTCGACATGAAATCGATTTGGTTCCTGGAACCAAATACTGCGTCACTAGGCAGTGGCCTCTCCCCAAGGAGCAATGCGACGTCATCGACGCATTCTTCAAGGGGGAAGAAGAGGCAGGGATGGTACGGGAGAGAAAGTATCCCCACTCATCTCCCTCTTTTTGTGTTCGTAAACCGAAGGAAAGTGGCGCATTGTGCATGCGTATAACAGGCTGAATGCAGCTACTGTAGCGGGCTGTACTGTGTACAACGCCTTAGATCTGGTGGACGGGTATTATCAGGTGCTCATGCGAGCATCCGATATTCCGCTTACAGCGGTCAGCACGCCTAGTGGCATGCTGTGGGAGTGACTTGTTATGCCACTAGGGCTTTCAAATGCACCAGAGACTTTCAATCGCTTGGTGACTCAACTCTTCCGCCCTCATAGAAAGTACGCTAAGACGTACTTCGACGGTATATTCGTTCATAGTCGCGCGGAAGGAGACTCGTCTGATGTTCAGACGCACCTAATACATATTCGAGCGGTGCTCGAATGTATGCGGGAGCATAAGTTATATGCAAACGCATCCAAATGTATTTTGGTGCCGAGGAAATCCCTTTCCTCAGATGCTTCATCGGTAAAGATGGAGTTCATGCGGATACCACGAAGGTGAAAGCCATTGTGGAGTGGACTTCGCCTGTAAATCTTAGAGATATACGGAAGTGGCTTGGATTAGTCAATTATCTCCACAAATACAGCGAGAACTACGCTGAGATGGCGAAGCCATTAACTGACCTTCTTAAGAAGGACGTTGATTGGTGTTGGGAAACCGAACACCAAAACGCTTTTGAAGCGGTTAAGGGGAGCTTGTTAAAAGCCCCCGTTCTTGCTCTACCAGACTCTGGGAAACCTTTTAGCGTCGTCTGCGACGCCTCCGATTTCGCAATCGGATGTGCTTTGTTACAAGCAGACGACGCGGGACGGGAACGCGTGATTGCGTTTGAGTCGAGGCAGCTTAAATCTGCAGAACGGAATTATCCCGTTCATGATAAGGAGCTACTTGCTATAAAGTATGTCCTTGTCAAATTTAGGGTTCACCGACTCGGCTCAAAGCCGTTCGTGGTTTATACTGACCACGCGTCCTTACGGACAGCGACAAAGTCGCCTCACCTCTCCCAACGGATGTACCGTTGGCTCTCCTTATTTGCGGAGTATAAATTTGAGGTTAAGTATAAACCTGGCAAGCAGAACGTGCTTGCGGACGCGTTGTCGCGTCGTCCCGATTACGAGTTCGCTCACGCGACATTCGTCACCACATCTGTGGTGGATCTCATACGCCAGGCGTATGAGAAAGAATCACAGTGTACGGCGCTTATCCGCGTTGGGTGACAAGGGTCTTGGCTCGTCTGAGCCAACCCTGTCAAGTTGATCTAGAGCTCGGTTACACCGTTACAGGTACTGTGACGGTTTGCTATATTATAGCACGAGCGCGGAGGACACTCCGCGGGTGGTTGTTCCTCATAATGAGGAACTGAAGTATAGAGTCCTCTTTGAGGCACATGACGCCCTTAACCGGGGGCTATTCAGGTCGGGATAAGACCTACCGCGCCTTAAGAGCTTTGTATTGGTGGCCCAACATGTATAAGTGGGTCGGTGCGTATATTCGCGCCTGTGAGACGTGTCAGAGGGTCAAACCCTCTGCAGATTCAGCTGCGCCTTTGGCGAGCTTATCCGTTCCAAAGGAGTGTTGGAAATCCATTAGTATGGATTTTATCTTCGGTTTTCCGAAGGATAAGGCCGGTAACACCGGCATATTGGTCTTTGTAGACCGTTTGAGAAAGATGGCTCACCTGGAGGCGGTGCCAGAGTCCATTGATGGACAAGGAACATCGAAAGTGTTCGTAGAACGTGTATTTCGACAGAATGGTTGTGGTGAAGCATATTATAATTTTTTGCGGTACCGTAGTTGGTACTGTAGTCAGTATCATAGTTGGTACAATAGGCGATATATTAGTCGATAGTTGGTACCATAGTTGGTACAATAGCCAGTACGACTGTTGACACAACAGTCAGTACAACAGTCAGAACAACAGGCGGCACAACTGTCGGCAGACATGGACGGTACATAGACGGGGCGTCGTGAGAAGGGACGTTTATGTACAGGTACCTAGCGAACACCGACGAACACCGACAAACACCGACGAACACCGACGAACACCGACGAACACCAACGAACACCGACGAACAACGGATAAATCAGGTCGACTGGTCGGCGGAGGACGCTGGAATGTAAGTTTCTGATTGGCTGAAATTAGGAAAATGGTAGATCTAGGGATATAAGTGATACTAAAGTTCTCTTTTTGCTTCCGATCTGTAAGATCACCGAGGGGGAGGCGTGATCTCTTCGCGCCTCCCTCTCTTTTGCATACGCACTCTTTACGTCCCGGGCGGGAGC
>CM047581.1:650372-772815 GCA_026184515.1 Peronosclerospora sorghi | reverse complement strand
CCTCAACTCCACCCGCTGTGTCAGCGGTTATTTTGTAAAGTTTTTTTTGGGGAAAGTGTTCTCACCTCTTCCCCCATTGGTCCACGTTTGGCCCCTAGAAATTCGGCTGCTATAAGCGCCCCATGGGAACTCTAGGCGGATTTTTAGTGGAAACTGTCTATCAGACCATAGCTGATCGCCCACTCCCTCGTAGGTCTAGGCTAAGAATACATTTCGATAGGGTTTTCTGTTAGCTGATTAAGACTCCAGAGGCTCCGTGATCGGGTGGTGAAGATTTCCGCTGCCTGATCAAGTACCCCTCCACTGATCACCACAAGATCATCGATCTGCAACTGCGCTCTGTGATCGACAACTCGCAGATCGCGCCAACTTGTACAAAATCTACTACATTGATCACAGACTATTATCATCCCCTGGTCAAAGGCCGGCGGTCCTGATCATCGACTTTTAGTGCCTGATCAAGCCTGATCACTGCTGATAAACGACTTTTAGCACCTGATAAAGCCTGATCAAGACTGATCACTGCTGATCACACCTGATCACACCTGATTCAAGCTTGATTGTACCTGATTACGCCTGGTCAGCACATAGGTTGTTTCGTTACAAGTTTCCCCAATCTTGCATCAAGGAATTGTCGTGTTTACATCCCTTCCACCTGGAGAGCGACCCACGCCCAAGCCGTCGGGTACACATGGTGAGCAGAAACACAAGCAGTCAAGGACAACCGGAGGACCCCCTTCGTTAGTCGGCAGTCCGGGCGCCATGGTACCGCCTGATCAAGCTTCACAAACTTTGGTCAGCCGCTCCACCACATGGTCTACCCGATTCCGTTGTATAGGATCGAGATCCCCGCTGTACGGGACAGTTTTGGGGCGCGTTGTTTTAGGTGCTAGGAACCAATCTCCTTATGTCCACTGCGGATCATCCGCAGACGGACGGACAAACGGAAGGCGTTAATCTCGTTGTTGAGAATATTCTCCGGAGTTTATGTCTGGATTCTCCAAAGAGTTGGAGTGAGATGCTTCCTATGGCCGAATTTGAATTAAACAATTCGGTCCACGCATCTACGGGGTTTACCCCGTTTTACGTGAACGGATTAGTGAATACGAGGGTTCTGTTGACACCACTTGTGTGTGGTCCAGGGCTTAAGGGGGGAGGATTCCCTGATGTCAGCCCTGTATATGTGCGAAAGCACATCGATAAGTTTTTATTGACGCGCCTTAGTGTCTTACGACACGTTTGCGATGACATGGCGGAAAGCCAATACAAGCAAAAGGAACAGGCCGACCGCAAGGGTCGGCGTAACGAAATGGCGTACAAAGTAGGAGAAAGTGTTTTATTAAACGCTAAAAACCTTCCTACACATGCAGTTGCTAACGTGTTACGGAACAATCTGCGCCCCAGGTTTGTGGGGCCTTTCAAGGTGCTAGCCAGAAAGGGCTTGGAATATACCTTGGATATCCCGAAGGCGATGCGTACGCATCCAACCTTCTATGTGGGTATGCTCAAACAATACAAGAACCCGGAGGTGGGTCCCCTCTTGGAGGAGTTTGGGAAGTCGGGTAGCCGAAAGGCACGACAGGTCGGAATAGCGCCGACAGGGTCGAAATGCTACCATGAAACTCCGCAACGACGTATTCCAGAGAGGCAAGCCGCTTCTCGATGCGTTCATTCGCACTCTCCTCGTCGTGGAGTCCCTTCTGGACATCCTGGATGCGACGGCTGTGCCGATCACAGCGCTCGTAGAACTCACGTCGCAATTGCGCGACCTCCTCCTCCAGTTCTCGATACGGAGGGTATTCCACATTACCATGTGGAGCGTCTAATGGCGCGACGCCATCATCGGGGTGAGACCCAGTACCTGGTGAAGTGAAAAGGCTATCCACATTCACAGAATTCTTGGGAGTCAGAGACTCCCCTGCGGCAGGATTGACGTGGCGTCGTTAACGATTTCGAGCGGGAGAATCCCGCTGCGAGTCAACGACCAAAGGGGCGAAAGAAGCGCTGGGGCAATTACCTGCCTCTGAATACACGCGCCCTGCTCTCGGTGTGGTGCCGGAGATCAATGCAAACTCTGCATCTGCCTCCGGCAAACTCCCAGCTACTGGGAGTGAAGGGCCTTTGGTCTGATCATACGCCAAGCGCAACGCCATCTCTATCCGAACGTCGCGTTCGAATAGCTGTTGTACAGCTCGTCGAAGATAGGGGTTGCTTCTCCCCTTCCGCCCAAGCGCGGAATGCCCTCTCGGCCTCCTCGACATCCTCGTCTTGCAGAAGGACGAAGGGAACCTCGTGGAGGGGCTCAACGACGGCACCCGTTCCTGTTTCCCAAGGAATGCTCACTATGATTTCACAGTGAACTGCTTTGGTGTTAGCAGTCTTGCCCGGAGTTGTTTCCGGCGCGCGAGCTCACGCGGCAGTTCAGCCGCAAGGCCGGTGACATGAGAGGCTAAACCTCTCTTCACCTCGTTTTTGGCCTGCTTTTGAGGGTCAAGAGGACCCTTCCGTGCCGGTACGGCACGTAGGGCTTCCTGAAGCGTGTCTGGCTCATCGGTGATGGTCGCCTTCGGCGACCCGGATGCATCATCCGCAGTTGGTAGAGGTGGAGCACGAGTTAGTGCGTTTTCCCCACGTGTGGGGAACGATTTGGACTGCCGACATCGCCGTTTGGCGTTGTCGGAGCGGTCAGCCTTTGGGGGGATATCCCCAAGGGCACCCGCTTCCGAGTTATCGGAATAGTTTTCATCCTCTTCCCGAGGTGAATCCTCAGAACCACTAAATGTGCTCATGGTTAGCCAGAAGTTCTGGCAGTTGGAGTTCTCCAACTAAAATTGATTTATTGCGTAAGCAATAGTCTTGATGGGGGAGGATGTAACAGGATTACATTCTGGTTACATTTAGTTATGTTGTGTACGTAAGTACACAACGGTTGTGGTCAGTATTGACCGGTCCGAAAGGTTTGGACCTATTGATTATTTTAACCAATCAGGGCAGGATCCTTTGGTGGAGACGTGGCAGCCTGCCACGTGTTATTACACAGGTGGTGTACATTACATTTTGGCTAGGTACGAATTTAGTAAGTTCTACCTAGTATTACATATAGTTTACATTAGTTTAAATTAATTTAGGCTAATTACATATTAAATATACATTCAGTTTACAAAACACTCCAATCCAGCTAGACTCACGACCTCGACCGGTCGCGCGTGCTGTGAGTGTTTGTAGCCAAATGTAATACCTCCTTTAGCTACTCCCTTTCTGAGGGAATCCTTGCCACAAGGCGTTAGTTAAGTCTAACAAGTAAACCAAGGGAAATATTGGCCCCGAGTAAGAGAGAACTCTCTTACTAAGCCCTTTTACAAGGGCGTATCGGCTTAGTAGCGGCACATCGCCGCTTAAGGAAAGTCTTCCTCTGTGCGCTAGCCGCACCGTGCGTGTACGCACCCGGCTACACTTTTCAAAAGCCCAGAGTTTGACACGTGGAAGACATATATCCAATTGATTTCAAATGAGATCAACGTGAATGAAGTGATCATCCAAACCCTCACGAGTCACTACACCGATAACGGTCTGGCTACGATACTTCTCGCCACAATGTAAAGCCCAGACGATTTGCCGAGCTTGAAACAGTTGGCTGCCGGCTTGCAAGAAGCGCAGTTTAAGATTTGGTTGACATAGGAGTGACTTCAGACGAAGTTCACAAGTGTATGCTCCTCGAAGGAGAGAGGCCAGAAGAAGCTGAGGCAACGCTGTTGAAAAAGTACCAGAAAGACTTCAAAGCAACGTATGCCTATAACAGCAAAATATGTTGGAAGAGTGTGTATCCATTTTGGACTTTGCACTCTTCCGTATAGTGGAATCCCATTGGCTGTTCAGGTAATCCATACATTTATTGCATATGACAGCAGTTACGAGATTAAGATGCATTAGGTCTGGATAGTGACTTAAGTAACTATACATAATATATCTTACTTTCCGTTTTACATTTACACTAAGGGTACAAGCACTGAACTCTCCGCGACTACCAGGCAACGCACACCTCTACGCACCTCCCGCTAATCCTCCCGCGCTGAAACTTCGTCAGCAGGTGAGTCTAGATCGCGTGAAGTGCACGCAACTATTTTTGTAGTGATTTAACAGGTTATGAGCCCAAGTTGCGTCAAGTAATCTCGTGGAGTTTCCTTGGTGATTGGAGTGTGCTCTTTTACATATTTTATCGTTGTTACGTTTCGTGGAGCTTGTGGTAAACCCCCATCGAAGGGGAAACTATTGACGAATGTGACTGAAGGTTTTTTATTAAGTTTACGATGATTGATTTTCATGGAGACGATGTGCCCTCTCCGGATGAATTTCGGGAGATGATGCCCAGTTTGCGGGAAGTTGCGGCAACTGCGAACGACCCAGATGCAGGGCGAGCCAGGCCCGCATCCTCGAGCGTAAGAGGGAGGTATCGGTGCGTATAACGGAGTCAAATTTCCGTGAGAGTCTCCGGAATTACCGTCCGTTCGGCCAGCAGATGTCGTTGGACGACCTGGCTGAGTACGAAGGGGTAGAAGCTGGCGCAAGGCCACGCCCACGTGTACATGAAACACCTCGCAGGGCGTCCGCTGCGTCGCAAGGTGCAGGCGGTCCGGAGTGCCCGCCGCGCAGGGAAATGTACTGGTGCAACACACCGTGTACAAAATACCTAAGTTAAGTATTGACAAGTTTTCAGGGCGCGAGCTGTATCCCGGTCTGGGTGCAGGCTACCGCCAATGGGCCTACCTGTTCATGGAGGTGATCGAGATTGCAGAGATGACTTCTGGTTTCCAATGGACTGAACGGTTGAAAGTAAACAAGTTTGGCGAGCATTTGTAGGGCACCGCTGCGGAATACTACCGGACAAATGTTGCATGGTGGTGGCGGGTGCGGCCGACACTGATTCACGTGATGGACCAGATGTGGTTGGGATTCAGTACGACTATATCCCACCACCAAGCTGCTACAAGGTTCGCAATGGAGAAGGAGCAGCGCTCCGCAGCGCAGCTGGACGGAACATTATTTGTACCTAGTAGCTCTGGATCGCAAAAGCGGGTCGAGTGAAAAGTTAATTGTCGAAAACATATTTAAGTACGCTGCGCCGCGGCAGAAAAAATGCTAATGGCTAGGTATGAGCCAAGAAGAGGGGATTACCTATGTCATGCGCAAAAGTTGATCGCCTGGTCGCAGGAACTCGAGGATGATGCAGTGAATCCCGCCCCTAAGTTGCACGTGCATGCAGCAACATCTGGCAAGGGGCGGCGCTTGTGCTACGCCTGTGGTGGCGAGGGGCACATACAAAGGTATTTCCCCGAGAAGCAACGGAAGAGTGAAAGTTAACGCACCCAAGGGCAGGCCGTGTCGGCAGTGAAAGGTCGCCAAAGCGTTTCGTGCTTTCGACCATGGATACCACTTTAGGTGCATATTTAAATGCATGTGGTAATGGAAATGACATTGAAAATGTTTGGATTATCGATAGTGGTGCTAGTAGATACTTGATGTCGAACGCGAATTTATTGGAAGATACCAAGGACTGTGGACCTGATGATACTTTCGCCTTGCCAGATGGTGGCACCCTACAGGCAACCAAGGTCGGACGGCTTGTGTGGTGGATCGGCTGATCAAAGTTTTTGAGGCTTGATCAGGCGGTACCACGGCGCCCGTACTGCCGACTGACGAAGGGGGTCCTCCGGTTGTCTTTGACTGCTTGTGTTTCTGCTCACCTTGTGTACCCGACGGCTTAGACGTGGGTCGCTCTCCAGGTGGTGGGGATGGCACACTACAATTCCTTGTGGAAAGACTGAGTTGACTTGTGATGAGTCGGCTGATGCGATCAGGCGATGATCAGGCGCAATATCAAGCTTGAATCACGTGCGATCAGGTGTGATCAACAGTGATCAGGCTTGGGTAGGCACTAACAGTCGTCGATCAGCGGTGATCAGACTTGATCAGGCTTGATCAGGTGATAAAAGTCGCTGATCAGCTCGTTGGCGCGAGTTGCAAGCAGCTGAGCGCGGATCGCGAAAGTTTTGCAGTGTGTCGATCAGGTGTTGATCGGCGAAGGGGGTACTCGATCAGGCAGCGGAAGTCTTCACTGCCCGATCACAGAGCCTCTTTAAGCTTAATCCGTCAATAGAATACCCAAAGTACCTTGTATTCCAAACTTAAGCCCTAGAGGGACGGTCGATCAGCGCGTTCGACGGGGTGATCGACGATTGCCACTAAAATCCACCTAGTGTTCCCGTGGGGCGCTTGAAGCAGCCGAACAACTAGGGTCCAAAAACGTGGATTTATGGGGAAGAGGTGAGAGCGCACTGCTCGATCACGTTCCCGAGACCAAAAAACCTTTAAAAGAAGAACCGACGGCACAGCGGGAGGAGTTGCGGCTGAGTTCTCACACCCTACGCCTATCGGTGGGCCAAAAAATGCACTAAGTGCTCCCGCCCGGGACGTAGAGGTATTTATTAGAAGAAGGGTGGCCCTAAGTTGCCGTCCCTGTAAACGATCTGCCCGATCGTACGCAAAAGGAGAACTATATTATTGTATAATATAGTTCTATATCCTAACATCTACCAAAAACCTAATATCAGCCAATCAGAACTACCCATTCCTGCGCATTTTGTCGACCATTCGACCTGATTCCTCCGCTTACCTTCGAGTTACCGTCAGGCAACCGTGCCAGTTGTCGCATCGTCTCAGACGTCCTGTCCACGCCTCGTCCCTGTCCACCACCGTTGTGTCAACAGTTGTACCGACTGAGGTACCAACTGTGGTACCGACTGAGGTACCGACTGTGGTACCGACTGTGGTGCCCACTATCGTACCACCTTTTGTACCGACAAAATTTGTGGTACCCTCTACCACAGCTACGCCTATAGGGGTGTCTATAATTATGCCCCTAATTGCGTACCAATTTTACGGTACGCTTTACCACACTTACGTTGCGGACGTGCGACAAAAGTGAAACGGTCGTTGTCTTGAGCGAAGTATACTTCGCACCGCAACTAGCCAGAAATCTGATTTCACTTGGTCGGTTGCGCGAAAAAGATTGCGCAATAGTTGACGATGGCCGTAAGATGCGCCTCATGATCAAAGGCGAGAAATTATTTGATGTGATGACGTATGGATCCGTTTTCGTCGCTAAGTTGAAAGCCGAGAGGGCGCATAATTTTTCGAAGGATCTTGGTGATATGGTTGTCAATAGTGTGTCGGAAGATGTCGGTCCAGACATCCACACTGGCAGCCTGCACCATTTTCACATGCGCCTGGGTCACCTGGCCTATGACACCATTGAAAGATTGGCCAGAGACCCGAGATCTGGTATTGCGTTTCGGACACGAATAGGCCAAATTGCCTTACGTGTGCTGAAGGGAAAGCAACCAGAAAGGTGCAACCGAAGGTGGATTCGGGCAGCAACGCCCCGATAGACCGCATCGGAGGAGTGATCTGCAGTGACCTCAAGGGTCCGATCACTCCCCGCGACAGGCGAGGTAATCGGTATTTGGTTGTTTTTGTCGATCACCATTCGAATTATGTCAGGGTTTTCGCGGCGCGAACCAAGGATATGGCAGCAAAAATGTTTGGACATTTCATCGCTTGGTTCGAGAATGAGTTTTTGTGCATGGTGCACGTGTTGCGTACTGGTGGCGGCGGAGAGTACCGGAACGTTGATCTGTTTTGTAAGCAGACCGGTATCCGCCGCCAAGTGACTGAACCAGGAAATCCGGCTTCAAATGGGAAGGCAGAGCGGATGAACCGGACCATTTTAACATGGTCCGGTGCATGATATTTGGGTCAGGTGTATCCCTTACGTATTGGTCGGAGGCGGCTGAGTATGCTGCGTACAGACGCAACCGTACTCCGACAAGGTCGAATAACGGGCGAATTTCGCCGTTGGAAGTGCTGACCGGCAAGCGGCCGGCAGTAGACGAAATTGTGGTTTTTGGGTCCCCATGCATGGTTTGGCGGGACCCAAAGAAGAAGACGCTGGCAAAGCACGCCGGGAAGGCCATAATTTTTAGGTAAGAGCGACGAAACAAAATGTTTCAAGGTATTACTGATGAAAGACATGGTGTTCGTGGTGACGCGGCACGTCACCGCGATTGAAACGCTCAGTGCGGAGACGACCGACAAGGTGACCAAGATGCTAGAAGGTGATCGCAGCCAAGAACTCGAAGAAATGGCCGAGTCGCGTTCGAGAAACGCTGTTCCAAATACGCCAAGTACAGGGCGCGAAAGTGATGGAACACCGGAGTCTGCAACCAAGCCGAGGCACGTCGAAAAACCGGTGCAAGGCACTAGGAAGACGCGCAGGAAGTCTAAGAAGACATCGAAAAAAGGTCAAGAATATGAAGAGTCGAGGGACAAAAGGGCCACGTCAAGTGATAAAACTCAAGAAACATTCACGAAAATGACGAAAATGTGGAAAGCGCTTTATGCGTGTATGCGGTGTGTTAACCTGGTTGCGCGCCACCAAGTGGTTCAACGTTGCAACAAGATCCAAGAAACTATCGTGACGCGCACGGCCGCCCGCAGACGAAGATGTGGAAACAGTCCGAAATGGAGGAGCTCAAGGACCTCCAAGATCTTGAAACGTGGGATGTTGTTCGCCTCCCTGAGAGCAAGGTACCTCTCCCGACCAAGTGGGTGTACAAGACGAAAGTCAGTGAAAACGGGTCGGTTGAGAGGTACAAGGCGAGGCTGGTCGCCAGAGGCGACAAAAAAAATTTTGGGGCCGATTACTTTTTTATGTTTTCAACTGTCATGGAGTTGAATAACGTCAAGTTGATTCTTTTTTTTGGCGCAAGTGTGGGGGGTAGCGGCAGGCCACGGCGATGTGCCAAGTTCTTACCCCAAGGCCAAATACGAGGGCGATGTGGAGATTTACTTGCAGGTGCCGCAAGTCATCGATATCACGATGGATACATTGCGTGATTTCGGTGTAAAATCACCAAAGGATCTCTCGCTGAAATTGAAGCGCAACCTTTATGGATTGAAGCTGGCTGGGCTCCTGTGGCACAAATGCCTGTGTGAAACGCTGTTGAATTTGGGTTCACGCAGTGTGTCACAGATACGTGTATTTTCGTCAAGCACCGAGGAGCCGAAACGGTGGTAGTTGGTGCATATGTTGATGGCCTCCTGGTTACTGGAACCAGTGAAAGGATCGTCCTGGAATTTTTTGCAAACATGCAAGTGTTGGAATTAAAATACTTGGGCAGTGTCACCAAGTTTCTGGGCATTAGGATTCAATGTGATCCGAAGAGAGGTTACGTGCTGGATCAAGAAGGCACGATCAAGGAGATACTGAAGATGAACAGGCTGGAGAAGATTAACCCAGCCCGAACTCCGGTGCTGGCACTGGATGACGTCAAGGAATATCAAGAACGTTTGTTGGTACAGACGAAGGAAAATTTACCAAGCATCAAGCAGTTTCAAACGCTTGTGGGCAGTCTGTTATGGGTCGCCCGGTGCACGCGTCTTGACATTTCGTTCGCCGTGCACCGAGCCACGCGTAAGACCCATGCACCCACGCTGGGCGATTACAAGATTGCGAAAAGAATCCTCAAGTACCTGAAGGGAACGAGCGACCTGAAGTTGATTTTTAAACACGATGATGAACTGCCCATGCCACTCCGGATTATGTTCTACAGCGATGCGGATTTCGCCGCTGATAAGACGGACCGAAAAGTGTTTCGGCGATGGTGTTGATTGTGAATGGAATTCTCGTGAGTTGGGCCTGCAAAAAGCAGACGGCGGTTGAACTTTCAACCGCGGAAGCGGAGTTTGTTGCGGCAGCGATGGCCGGAAAGGAGGCGTTAGGACTGCGAGAGCTGGTCGCCGAAATTGGCATGCATGCCAAGACGCTGATCGTGTTTAAGATGGACAATCAAGCTGCGATACGGCAATTGGAGGATGAAGCACATGGACATCAAGCTGAAATTTCTGAAGGATTATACCAAGATAGGAATTGTTGTGGCGAGCCACGTGCCGAGCGAGGAGATGTTGGCGGATTTACTAACCAAGGACTTGGGAGCGCAGCGTATTCAAGTGTTGCGTGCAGCTCTAGGCCTGCAGTGATGGTGTCACAGCCTCCGGTCTTCCAGGAGGAGTGTTGTAAGAGTGTGTATCCATTTTGGACTTTGCGCTCTTCCGTATAGTGGAATCCAATTGGCTGTTCAGGTAAGCCATACATTTATTGCATATGACAGCAGTTACGAGATTAAGTTGCATTAGGACTGGATAGTGACTTAAGTAACTATACATAATATATCTTACTTTCCGTTTTACATTTACACTAAGGGTACAAGCACTGAACACTCTGCGGGTACCAGGCAACGCACACATCTACGCATCTCCCGCTGATCCCCCCGCGCTGAAACTTCGTCAGCAGGTGAGTCTAGATCGCGTGAAGTGCACGCAACTATTTTTTGTGATTTAACAAAATAATCTTTTCTCTTTGTTTAAAAGTAAATGTAGATATACTGTAGTTTCAGTGAGATTTCAATAGTTCCGGGTGCCATCCCCTAGTCTATAATAGAAAATCTTTTTGAATATTCTATTAGAACAATGATATTTCAACTGTAAATATCATTGTCTCTTTTATATAGGAATCCCATAGAAAACCCATTTCAAGATAGCTCGTCCAGAAGGTGTTTGTTCCTCTTTTCCAAAGAGGGTCTCTCTCTCTCTCTCGTGAAAATTGATAGCTTGATAAGATAGATTTTGTCACTGACAATAGAGCAATGAGCCGATCGACACAAAAACTGCTCGTCGGTGCACCTCTCTTTGACAACTACATGCCCACAATCATGTTCTTGTGCAAGACCATGGATGATCGGCAGGCCACTTTATTTGTGTCCCTAGGGCCTTATTTATGGGGATGGGCCATGAATAAGTTTTGCTGCGGGCGATAAATAAATTATACTTTCTTTTTTGTTTCGCAGTGCGTGGGGACTGCATTGGCTTCTAAACTCTCAACTCATTTCTTCTCTGTAGGAGATGCGTCCTAAAAGCCACCTGCATTCAACCCTTCATAAGTTGAAAAGTGTATTCTCCGCATCTCGGAGCGACAACCTCAAACACAGAAGGTTGTCTCGGTTGAGTATCGCTTCTGTGCTTCGTTCGGAAGTGAATGAAAGATCGGTGCCAAGCGCAAGGCTACGTGCAATGTCCACTTGTTCACGTCGTTTCGACTGGACCAAATCAAGGCTCACTTGGAGAACCAACACACGAATAAATAAGAAGAGTACAATCAGAGCAGAAAAGATGAGAGGGAGTTGTTCTTTAATGGGCGTCCCATCAAGTCTACTATGCATCCTCATTTCGCTGGAACGCAGACGTCGTTGCACTTCTCGGTGAACAAGGACATAGTTGATGTTCTTATCGGGGAAATGCTGTTTGATCCCGATGCAGATGAGGAGGTTGCGTCTTCCCGTGAACGCGCGCTTGCTGACTTCGTGGGCCTTGCTCCTGATGATGAGGTGGAGGACTCAAACGGCGAGGATCAGACTTACCGCTAAGGTATTAAGGCATGTTGTCTCGTGATTTAGAGTGTTCTGTGTATACTATTAACATGCATGTTCTAGATTGCCAATCCTGTTCAGTTCAACTTGACTGCTGAGTATCTCGCTGTTGGTGTCACCTTTCGACAAATCGTGTCCATCGTTACTGCTACAAAAGAACAAACGGGACTCGCATCGATCGGCTGCATCAACGAGGCCTCTGTGTGTCGATACGCTCGCTTAATTTGAGCGCTGTGCCTGCCGAAGATTGCAGAGATGTTGATGGTGCCCAATGTATGGGCCTTCTCGATTGCTCTCTATATGTCTACTCATCAAGGCGTGTCGTACCTTGATATCCGAATTCGTCTCTGTTGGCAAGGAACTATCCTCAATCTTCATCTTGTATCTGTTCCTGTGTTTGAGAGGCACACTATTGAGAATATGTTCAACATATATGTAACGTTTCTCAACTGTATCTGCCGAGAATGGAGAAAAACGCTTGTCGGCGTTGCGACTGATGGCGCCCGCAGTATGACAGGCCTCATTCAAAGTTTGATGTCTGACATTAAACTAATTCGTTGTATGATAGTGTTCATTGCACTCATATCTGTCTCTATAGGTCTAGCAACTCGATTTGAGCAAGTGGTACTTCCGGGACTTATTCGGATTTGGTGCGGATGTCACCAGCTGGATTTGCTCATGCAGGAGTTCTTCAAAGAACTTTTGGACGAGCAGTTTTATTTGACAATAACGACGTTCGTTGGATACCTTCGCCGGAAACAGATTCTCATCTCGGAGATCAAGTCGCAGGCGAAGAAGCTACAGGATACGCGATGGGAGTCCATGCATCACACGAGCTTCTGGTTCAAGATCCATCGCATCCCAGTCTGGGAGTATGTCCAGCAGAAACAACCGAGCTGTGATCCATCAAACTCGTGGTGGATTGTGCTCATGGCTGTTGAGAAAATATCAAGTGTTGATTCGATCGCTTCCAAGACTCTACAGGGTCACACAACGCTGGTTTCTCAGCAGCGTGAAGCTTTGGAGAAGCTCGTTGCTACGTTGATTAAGATCTTCAACGCCCGATATATCAATGATTCAGAGCGTGAGGCACTTGGAGCTGACGAAAACTCGATTTTGTCTACGGCGGTCGGTTTAGCTTAAATACGGACGATATTTGTGGGGTTTTGGAGTTAAGTCCATTATACTTTAGTGGTCTGCTGTTAGTATGTATATATCTGGAAATCTTAATATGGTAGGACCTTGGAACCTTTGTTGTTGATTGCGTTGAAACGCTGACAGAGGAAGACCATCGGTCACTTCTGCTCGTCCTTGGTCATGCTGTTTTAAAGCTAATTGCCGGTATTGGGTCCATCTCGGCTGAGAGAATCTCGCCAAATGAATCTGGTACAGCTCTTCCTGTCGCGCTTCCTCACCAGCTCGTGCAACTACGAGGCGGAGATTTTAATTATGTTGTCCGCACTTATCGCGAACGACTCCTTACCGGTTTGGTGGCGCCAACTTGTTACGAATACGCTTCTGTACGGGTAGTGGGGAATGAGGGTTGCGGTACGGCTGTCATGCCGCTATCAGCAGGATGTAAATGGTGCGTCCATCTCAAACTAGGATTAGACCAAGGGCAAGTTGTGCGTCTGTTGCTGGGGCTGCTGCGACGTCGAGAGGCGCCACGGTCGACTCAGCGCCTTGTTAAGAAACGGCGGATGGTCTACCTCAAGAGTTGATTTGATCGAGCAGGAGTTCCTTTCTCTTCTCGAAGCGTTTGAATCGGAGGAGGCATTTAAGAGCGCCCTGAGAGGATGCAATGAGGCAACGAGATTCGAGGACGGCTTGTCACTAACGGGGGGTCGTTTTTCAGTGCTACAAGAGCTCTGAGGCGGTTTAGCCTCCGTATTTCCAGGCACAGCTAGTGTCGAAAGTTACTTTTCCATCGTGAAGTATGTCAAAAACGACTGATAGAGATGGATAAATTGAACACTTGAGTGGTTGATGGAATAATCGGAAGTGAATGAATTAGGTCCTTAGTTCGCTATGCTACACTAAGCCTACAGTATATAAAGTATGCAGTTTGTAATATCTAACTTATACCACCTTTACCCATTGCGTCAGAGGATAGGCGTAGCACGTACCCTGGGCGCAATCAGGGTGCGTGCCCTTACCGTAAACGTCGCAATGTCGCGTGATCGCATTGAAATGCTTGATAACCTCCAATAGGTAATATCCTGTCCAACAACTTCAACAATAACTTCAACACGCCCCCTCAATGCGAACACTCTTTTACGCCGAGAGCTTGAGTCAATTCCGTGTGGCGTGGTCCGGGCATATCCTTTGTCATGATGTCCGCCAACATCGCAGCCGTCTCGCAATACTCCACCGTAACTTCACCACGCTTGACCTCATCGCGGATGTGAGGGTACTTGATATCGATGTGCTTGGCGCGACCCTGATTTACAGGATTCTTCGTCGTCTTGATACACTACTGGTTGTCTTCAAAGATCTTGAGCGTTGGAAAATCTTGGCCTACAGCTTGAAGCACTTCGCACTGCAATCGGTGCACCCACTTCCCTCCCTGGATGGCCAGGCTTAACGCGATGTACTCGGCTTCGCTCGTGGACAGCGACACACTTGACTTCTTCTTGCTTCCCCAACTTCTGGGAGCACCTGCTGTCAGGAACACATACCCTGAAGTCGACTTGCGATCAGAGATGTCGCCAGCCCAGTCGGCATCGGAATATCCCAAAAAACCAACGTCTTCACCAGGCTTGAAGCGTAATCCATAATTTTTGGTCCCTTGAAGGTAGCGGAAGATGCGCTTTACCGCCCAGTGTTTTTCTTGCGGGTTCTCCATGAAACGTGCGACGTAACCCACTGCAAACGCGATATCCGGTCTAGTTGCTGTCATCAAGTGCACTAATGCACCAACAGCTTCACGAAACGGCGTCTTGATCTCGGACGGTTCGTCGCTTGGAACCAACTTCGTGCTCATGTCAACGGGACTCACCACTGCCTTGCTCTCATCCATACCGAAGCGCTTGAGAATGTCTTCCACATAGCGCCTCTGGCACATGGTCATGCTGCCATTAGGTCCGTCGATGAGCTCAATGCCGAACACGAAATTGCACTTGCCGCTGTCAGTCATCTCGAAGCGTATCTTGAGGTCGCACTTAGTCTGGGATATCAATTCAGTCGAACTCCCGGTCACCAGTACGTCGTCGACATATACCAACAATATCACGCAGTGCACAGCCTTCTTCTTTAGGTAAAGACACGGGTCGCACGCAGACACTTGGAAGTCGATGGAGCGCACGAACCGGTCGAACGTCTCGTTCCACACACGAGACGCTTGCTTGAGACCGTAGATTGCCTTCTTTAGCTCCAGACAGTCGAATCCATCATTCAATTTCACACCTTCAGGGACAGTCACGTGTACCAGCTCTTCCATTTAGCCATACAGAAAAGCAGTCACCACATCCAGCTGGTCGACTTTCCACCCCAGGTGACTTGTTACTGCGACGATCATCCGAAGCGTGGTGTACTTGACCACAGGCACACACGTTTCCGTGTAGTCAATGCCATATCTCTGCTTGAATCCTTTTGCCACCAAACGCGCCTTGTATTTCTCGATGGATCCGTCAGCTTTTCGCTTGATCTTGAACACCCACTTAGTTCCGATCTCTTGGTGTCCATCAGGAAGTTTGGAAGCTTTAAAAACACCTCGCAGACGCATCTAATCGAGTTCGGCGTTGATGGCCTTGCGCCAGTGCACTTGGTTGGGACCGTCCACCGCTTCTTGATACGTCTTCGGTTCCGCCAGATCATCAGCTTCTGCAGCGTTTACACTTGCTTGCCAGAATGTCGGAGGAGTCGAGTCGGCTTCATTGTCGTCATGAACGACCGCGACTTCTTCACGTGTAGCTGATCGGCGCTTCGCACGGTGTTCGTACACATCTTCTGGACCGCTAGTTTCTTCTAAAGTTGCCCTGGTTTGCGATCGGTGGGGCGGTTCGGGTGTAGTCCTGACAGAACGATTCTTTCGCTTGCCGGTTTGCTTGAATTCGCTTGTAGTACCTTCATTCTCACCAATGTCAAGGTCATCCAGGTCGTCTAAGACATAGTCCATGTTGTCGATCCTGTTCAGCACAGTAGACCTCATCTTGGTCTCATCGAAGTTGACATCGCGAGTAAGAACCACCTGCCCCGCCTTGATGTCATACACGCGATATTCATTCTACAGCTCCTCGTACCCCATGAACATGCCGGCACGAGACTTGGCATCCCACTTCAGTCGTTTCTCCTTCGTGGTCAATACATATACCAGACACCCGAACACACGTATGTGTTTCACACTTGGCTTAGCCTTGTACACAATCTCGAACGGCGTTTTGATGGGGATTTTGGGCGATGACAGCCGGTTTTTGATGTAGATAGCGCTCATCGCCGCTTCCACCCAGAAACGCTTGTCCAGTCCTGCATGATGGAGCATGCTGCGACCAATGCTGACAATGCTCCGAACCGCGCGTTCCGCCGTTCCGTTGGCTTGGTGTGCATACGACACTCTGATCTGCTGCTCAATGCCTTGGTCTTCGTAGAACTGCTTCAGCGAGTTGGTCGCGAACGTCCTTGGCTCCATCATGCCGTACATACTTGACTTGTTTGTTGAACGGGGCTTGGATCTTCTTTATGAAAGTCCTGAGACGCCCTTCACTCTGCGATTTGGTTCGCAGACAGAAACCTTGCATGCTTCCACTTGCTTCATCCACGATAAGCAGTAGATACTTGCTGCCACCGAGTGAGTCTTGACCCATTGGTCCGCAGATGTCAAAGTGGAACAGCTCGAAGACGTCATACTGGCGCTTGTCGGGGTTGATTCGAAACGGCTTCTGCACCATCTTGCCCAGTTGACATCCGCGGTACATGCTCGAGTCATTCGTTGTCAAAGGGGTCTTCGCATCTTTCACCATGCTGCTGTTAATCATCTTGCTCAAAACATCCGTTGGAGCATGACCCATGCGTGCATGTAAGTCAACGCTGTTGGCCGATACCACTACATTTGCCGCGCTTCTTGGAAACCACAGCCAGTATAGACGTCCCATAAGATCCACCGCTGCGACCACTTGCTTCGAGTCCTTCTGTAACAGGACTGATCCTGTTACGGGCTTACACTGTATTTTGCAAGGAAGCGCGCTATACCATAAGGGCAGGATTAGTTGGTAACAACTAATCCTATACTAAAAGTAAATATAAATATTTACTTATCTATTAGAACGCAAAATTAAAAGTGTTTATTTAATGGGTGGTTAGCGGCTAATAGTATAGTAATTACCTAACTAATATAATAATATCAAGTATTCAACTAACTGTACTATTAGTTAACCTGCATGATTCTATATTTATACCGAATCGAATTTTCCTTCGTAGATTATAATAACTTATAATCTCTTATTTAAATTTCAGACAACGCGTCTGAAATTTAACTGTGATATTCTAACTTGAATATCAATTATGTAATGGCACCCCATTACATCACCCCCCACTTAAGGTGGTTGGCCAATAATAATTCTTATTTTGGCCAATCATAGGTGGCACTTGTTTGTCGGAATTTCTCATTCACCAACTGATTGACCATCGACTCGATGGTCAAAGCACGCGGCGGCGCTCTAAAGAGCGCTGATGAAAACATCGAAGGAGCTTCTTCCTCCGCCTCAGCACTAGGTGCTGAGGTGTTGAGTGACAACAGTGAAGCTGCATTAGCAGCGTCAACTACGCAAAGGTCGGAAGACGTATCGTCTTCGACCACAGATGCTGCTAAGGCGGCATCTGGAAAGAAACAGGGAGATGTTGCTAATGCAACATCTTGCACGATGACAACACCCGAATGGTGTGTTGCAAGGAAGGGTTCTTCCATGTTCGGAGACAGTTCTGACTCCAAACAAAGTGATCGGGGCACAGCTGTCCCCGAGAAAGGATCTAGAGAGTCGAAACTTGCTAGGTGCTCATCGCTTAACAGCGATGATAACTCTGGTGTCGCTGTCAGCTATGACAGCGATAATGATTACCACAGGTGGTTGCGGGAACGCAGATCCCCACCTGGACCAAGTACTTCTCCACGTCGGGGTGATTTAACACCGGAGCGTGGTGTTGAAGCAGGCGGTGCTCCGCCTGCTAAAAAAACTCGAACAGAAGCGTCGCCTGCCGCTTCTGAAGCGTATCATCGTACGGAACCACATGTTTGGTACAAAGTGGGGTTTTGGACCCCTGGATGGGCTATTTCCCCCAACAGTGGCGTTCACCGTAAGCGGGACTGACAATATGCGTTGTTCGATATCAACGTGCTGGATGACTGCAAAGACATCCAGTCACGTCGATTCGATCGAAGTACAGACGATAGACGTATGTACTTTATTGACCTCTTTTTCCAGGTTCGATATTATTCGAGCCGCAAAGGGTCAAGGAGGAACAGGGACGATAAAGACGCCCTGACTCAGAGCTGGAACGCTTTTGTTGACAACTACAACAAAAGCCCAGATGATTACGTGAATAAAGTTCACGTAATGCGCGAGCGCTTTTTAAAGCACTCGCGAACAGGCAAAATGGAATACATCCATTTTGCTTGCATCAAAGAAGGGTTGAACTGTGGTGTCCCTTATCACCTCTTTTGCCCGCGGTGTCCGCAGGGATCTCCTCGTCTGTCAGAGAAGGAGTTGCGGGAGTACGGTGGTTTTTTCCCTACCAGCCGAAATTCAAGGCTTGATCGATGCCCTAAATGCATCAACACCTAGTGTTGATGCTACTTTGCATTATGAGTTTGAGACTACTTCTCAAACTCAGTTAAAAGGTCTGGGGCGGCGGAGGTTGAGAATTCCCTCGCCGTTGTTGTTGCGGAGCATGGTTCTTCGCTCCGCAAGCTCGAGGAGGGTAATTCCTCCTTGAGCAGCGATATGTCTCACTCTTTGAAGACATATCGGTCTCTTCGCGAAGATGTCCGCGACATCTTCGGGTCGCACACTGCCCTTCAGCAGAATAATGATCTTCTGTACATTGAGCTTTCCCGTTATAAGGGAGAGCTCGATCGGCACAAGGCTGATCTTGAGCAGTCGAAGGCGGATGTAATGACTCTCCGCTATGCTCATCAACGGCTGGAAGCCGATTACAAGTCTCTCTTGGGAGACTTGGAGAAACACGGTATCTTCCGTGGTTCTGCGTCTCGTCGTAAGACGAAGACGAATGATACGGCTTGAGCCGCCCAACATAGAATGTTGGGTGTAGCCGCATTGCTGTGGGAATGTCTAAGGTATAGGCATTCCCCCGAATCTCTTGGACCTTGAAAGGTCCAATGTACTTAGGAAGCAACTTCCGTGTAGGGAAGTTGCTTATTGCATGTATAGGAAAATTGGTAGTACTTAATAATACCAATTATCCTTTCAGAAAGGAGTTTTTGTTCTTACTTCCTTGACTGTCTGCATTTTGCTTCTGCTTATCAAAAGCAGAGGCAAGTGCATATTTCATATAGCGTATTACAGCTTGGCGCTGTAATACGAATTCATCTACTGCTTTATCAGCAGTAGGTGCGTTGTCCTCATTGTCTGCAGCCATTGCTGCAGACACATATTCATAATATGCAGCTTCAGTTTCATTTGAAGCTGCTTCCGCTTCTACTGTACTTTCAGTAGAAGGGCCATCGTTTTGTTCACAAGTTGCAGTTGCAACTTGCGCATTGACCCGCTCAAAATTTTAGCGGGTCCCTCCCCCACTTAGATTTGGCGTACCGCCAAGTAAAGCTGGGGTTCGTGGATGCATTAAGGCATTCACGTAGAACGGTGTATGCTTAGTTGAAGCATGCACCGAATTGTTAATCTCGAATTCAGTGAGTGGCAGATAGTCACTCCACTGTTCAAAGGCATGTGCGTATGATCGCAACATGTCTCCGAGAACGCGGTTAACCCGTTCCGTCTGCCCATCCGTTTCTGGATGGTCCGCAGTTGACATCTTCAACTGGGTTCCCAACAATGAGAACGTTTCTTGCCGGAAACGTCCTGTAAATCTCGGATCTCGATCCGGCATTCCGTGCAAACGGAATACCGTATCAACGAATATCCGCGCTGTTTGAGCGGCGGTTACGTTCGCTGATACTGCAGTAAGATGTACCATCTTACTGAAACGGTCTACAAAGACCACTATTCCGGTCTTCCGACTATTTTCGGGTGGAAGACCGAATACGAAGTCCATTTAAATGGACTTACTACACTCTGTCGGAACCGACAGAGATTGCAGCGGAGCCTGTGCTGAGTGCGCAGGCTTAACGCGGTGGCAAATCTCGCAAGCGCGTACGTATTTTCGTACCCACTTGTACTGGTTTCGCCAGTAAAAGTCACGTGCGAGAGAAGCGTATGTCTTCTCTCGACCTTGATGCCCCGAAATCGGTGCATCATGATACTCAAACATAATTTGATGTTTGAGATCATCGTCGTTTGGAACGACGATGCGACTTTCATCTTTTTGGTCTGTGCTGTAAAGCAGCAGATCATCGTGCAGTCGATATCGATGCAAGCAAGCGCGGAGGAACTCTGGGAGTTCGTCACGTTTCTCACTTGATTGATTACGTAAGTAATCAATCAACAGACGTGTCTCCTCGTCTGTTTTGTACGACTCGCGTACTTGTCGTATAATTGACGACGACAAAGCTGTGCAAAGGATCGCGTTTGCCCTGGCACCTTCGGTTACGGACGGTTTCGTCTCGTAATCGGGCCTTCGTGATATCGCATCCGCTATCACGTTCAACTTTCCGGGTTTGTATTCAAACGTAAAGTTGTATTCAGCAAAGAATGACAGCCATCGAGCCATTCTTTGAGAAATGTGTGGTGAATTCACGGCCGTGCGTATCGACGCATGGTCCGTGTAAACCCCAAACGGTCTATCTCCCAAAAGAAAGATCCGAAACTTAGGCAGTGCGTACATCATGGCAAGGAGTACCTTGTCATGCACTGGATAGTTGCGATCGGCTGGGCGCAACTGACGAGATTGATAGCATATTACGCGATCACGATCATCGTGATCACGCTGCATCAAAGCACAGCCGATAGCGAAATCTCTCGCGTCGCAAACGACGTGGAACGGACGCTCGTTATCGGCTATAGCCAAGACAGGCTCTTCAGTCAACATTTGCTTGATTGCATCAAAAGCATCTTGTCATAGGGTATCTCAATGCCATTCGACATCTTTCTTAAGTAATTGAGAAAGAGGTCGTATTAGCCCAGCACGAATACTTGTGCAAATATGTTGCCAACCCAAGGAACTTTCGAAGTTCCTTAACGTTTTTTGGCGTAGACCATTCGACGATCAGCCTGATCTTTTCTGGATCAGAGCGCACCCCGTTCTTGCCCACAAAACATCCAAGAACGGGTATCTCAGGTGCACCAAAGGTGCACTTCTTTAGATTTGCATAGAGCTTATGCTTACGCATAATCTCTAACACTCGACGTAGATGTTCCCTATGGACATCTACATCGCTTTTATCGTGTTCACCCTTACTATGGATGAACACGTCATCGAAATAACTCGGTGCGAGTTCTCGCACCGGGCGTAATAGATGCGTTACGCATCTGTTAAACGTAGCAGGGGCATTTCGAAGCCCCTGCGGCATAACAAGCCATTCCCAAAGCATGCCGCTTGGCGTGCTTACCGCCGTGAGAGGGATATTCTTCTCACGCATTAGGATTTGATAAATTCCATCTCTTAGATCGAGAGCACTAAAGATGGTGCTCCCGCACATGCCATCAATGACATCTTTTCGTGGTATCAGCGTCTGCGCCGGTACCGTCGCTGCGTTCAGCTTGTTGTAAGCATGAACGATTCTCCACCCACCTGTGGACTTTTTCACACAAAAGGTGGGGGTAGAGTGCGGTGAGATAGACTCCCGCACTTGGACTGCTTTACTACGAGCTTCGAAAAACTCGTCGATCGCTTTTACTTGATCACGCGGCAACGGCCATTGCCGCGTGACACAATACTTCGTGCCTGGCACGAGGTCAATTTCATGACGAGTTCCCTTATCCTTACGGAGCTCGCTAGGTACTTCTTCTGGTAATACGTCATCGTATTCTCGAAGTACCTCATAAAATGGGGAGTTCGCTTTAAGCGACTCCCAGCTCTGCGCTTCAAAGCGCTGAACTTTGGTTTGATCATTGGGAACCTCGTTCCCAATGTTTTCCACTTGTAATGTGGATATTAGTTCACGAATATCCACTACATCATCTGTTGCAACGATAATAAAGATCTGTTCGATCTGATCATCGTGCAAGTTTCTCATAAACTTCTTCCAGCTTAGCGCTGGAAGAGCCATCACCTCCGAACCTTCTTTCGGAGGGTGTTCCATCAACAGATACTGGGTAGCTAATTCGGTCTCCGTTTGCGTCAAGACGTTGATCGTCTCGACGGAACTGTCGATGCAATCAGACGCACTCGTCTGATTGACTGCTACACGGTGATTACGATTCACCGTGTGCGAATACTCAACATCATGGTGGCCACTGCCTACCATGGAATTTTCTTGGCGATCAGATGTGCTCGTCTGATCGGCCGCCTGTTCTGCGACACGGTGGTCTTTATCACCCGTGTGCATGGCTAACGCAACGTGGCGGGCACTGTCCACCACGGAGTTGTGCTCACGATTGCACTCGATCGTGAGTTCACTCTCATCAACACGGAATTATTTCATCGTGTTGGAACCTTCGGTCGCACAGTGGGTGTTTCCCACTGTGGATACTATTTCATTCTCACGGTGGGTGTTTCCCACCGTGGATATCACTTCATTCTCACGGTGGTGTTTCCCACCGTGGGTATTACTTCATTCTCACGGTGGTCTTTATCACCCGTGGAATGTTTCTCTCCAACACGCAAATACTCTTCTGTTGCGTGTGGTAGTCCCTCTGGACTCTCACCAGCGGAGGTACCTTCCGCTGATCGTGTCGGAACAGACCTGGTGGTGCCATCGCTATCCACCAGACTGTCCGACGCTGCGGTTGTATATTCTGATACAGCCGGATTACACACAGGGTGATCAGATCCTGTGGGTCCGCCGCAGTCGATCGATAGGTTAACCCAGTCGATCGAAGGTTTAAACTTGGACATCCATGGGATTCCAAGTATCACATCGAACTTGTCATCTAAATTGAGGACGATGAATTCATCCTCGAATGACAGTTCATTCAACTCGAAGCGTGTTTTAATCACACGCTTTGGAATAGTCACGGTTGCACCTGTTGCTAACCGGAATGACAACATACTTCGTGGGGTTTCTACCTCCACGAAGCTCAACAGCGTTATACCCTGAGTTCTAACGAAACTGTTTGACGCTCCTGTGTCAAACAAAGCTCGCATGGGGACATCGCTCCCGTGCGGCTTAACCTCCAGGGTGATAAGAGGCTTTTCATCACCCTGCACCTTTTGACAGGACATAGTCCCGTCTGGGGCTATTACCCTCACATGCACTATGTCGGCATGTGGGATAACATTCCCAGTAGGGCACCCCGCCCCTACTGGTGATCTACGTTTTTTGCACCAACAGGGTGATGTCCCTGTTGGTGTCACTGTGCAGCGGACGGTTCCGTCCGCTGACTGCGTGGCACCGGACGCGGTGCCATACACTCATGGGCAAAATTTATCATTTTCGCGCATCAATTGCAGCGAATATTCTTCTTTATTTTCGGTTGCTTCGATTTCGAAGCAACCGCAACCGATAGTTCCATCGGCTCTGGACCTCCACCGCTCATGCTCTGGCGCGGGTGGCTATTTCTTGAGACGAAGTGTGAGCTTCGTCTGCCCGGACGCTGATTGTTGACATGCTGTTGCGGCATGTCAAAAGCGAAGGGCTGTTGAGCCCTTCGGCTGCACCCAGCATGCGATGACGCTGATCGCATGCTGAACTCTTCACGGATGCTCATATCAATGGAATCCCTTAGAGGCTTTGGCGGGTGCCGGTAAAGACTCTGTTTGACGGGACCATCATTGAGTCCCTTCATGAAGCCAGTGACCTGCATAGCAGGGGGCACCGGCTCATACACAATATTTGACAGCAAATATTGCGTCTTCTGAGCGTAAGCTTGAAGGTCAAGCTTACCTTGCCGGAGTTCCATGAACTCCTGCCGACTACTTAGCTCCATTTCTGGAGCTTCAAAGTTGAGCTTTAGCTCAGCTTTTAATTCTTTATAAGTAAGGAACGCAGAGTCATCAGTGGCTTTGCGACTCATCGCACATGCCCTGGCTCTACCGCCCAGACATGTTGTGGCGAAGTACACCTGTTGACGTTCGTCAACAATATTTTGCGCAGAGATGGCATCTTCCACCTCTTCGAACCATCTACGAAGGGGCTCGTCCCCTTCTCCGGTAAAGGGCGGTACTCGCGCCTTTACCACTCAACGCTATCCGTTGCAGATGCAGATGCGGTCCGCGCTGCCTCTTGCGCGGGCCGTGCTGGCTTTTCTAGGTGGTTTCGTCTAAAGCGATTCACCACCTCTATCACTTCCTCCGGGGGCTTACCCTGGAGGAAGGTAATGATGTCGGTCCCCATGGACCGAACCATTTCTACCGTCGCGTCTTCACTACGCGACGAGAAGTGGGGAAGTGTTTCGTCACCACTTCCAGCGTTCTTTCTCGCTCGGCAGCCGACATGTCTCGCGACATGATGCCGAGCGGCTCTTAATATTCGCTCCGCTAGTTAACTAGCAGAACGGAACTTTGGTCGTTAAGACGGACCACAAAGTGCTACCAGGTGTAACAGGACTGATACTGTTACTGGATTACACTATCTTGCGAGGAAGCGCGCAATACAATTAGGGCAGCATTAGTTGGTAACAACTAATCCTATAATAAAAGTAAATATATTAATATTCACTTATCTGTTAGAACACAAAATTAAGAGTGTTTATTTAATGGGTGGTTTAGAGGCTAATAGTATAGTAACTAACTAATTAATATAATAATATCAAGCCTTTAACTAACGGTACTATTAGTTAACCTGCATGATTCGGTATTTATACCGAATCGACTTTTCCTTCTTAGATTATAATAACTTATAATCTCTTATTTAAATTTCAGACAACGCGTCTGAAATTAAACTGTGATATTCTAACTTGAATATCAATTATGTAATGGCACCCCATTACACCTTCCGTGAAATGCGCATGCTCGAACCGTCGAACACAACTCAAAATTTTCCACTCTTGTTGATCTGCCGAATTGAAAGCAGATTCTTGTTCATCTTTGGCACGTACAGCGCATTCTTGATCTCGATGTCGCGCTCGTCTCCGTTGGGCGGGAGCACTCGTTCCACGATGGTCCCCATACCCTTGATCTCGACCGGGTTGCCGTCGGCCACCGTTAGTTCGCCTTCATCTCGCTCTACGAGGTCCACGAACTTGCGCTTGTCATTGCAGATGTGGTGCGTTGCGCCACCGTCGACCGCCCACATTCCTTGCGCCTTCACACTCGAGGAGACATTGCCACACTCCATTGATACCGCAAACGCTACTTGATCGTCATCGTCATCATAGTCACTCCAGCGCTGCACATGGTTCACGCGTCCACGCTGTCCGTTGCGCCGTGACTTGCAATTCTCATCCTTTTGCTTGGTCCAGCACCGCTCCACCGTGTGCCCCAGCTTTCCACAGTACGTGCATTCACGAGGTTCTCGGTCGGTGTTGAACGCTCTTGCGTTCGGTTCACTCTTCATCCCCGTCTTGTCACCTTACCTTTTCACGTGCTCGTTTGTTAAAACCTTGATCACGTCTTGCGTCCTCAGCTCTGCGCTGCTCATCTACAAGTTGAGAACGACGTTCTCGTAACTCTTGGGGAGACTGTGTAACAAGCAGATCGCCACGTCTTCGTCCTCCATCTTGGCGCTGATGCTGTTTAGCTTAGCATCGATGTTGAGGACTTCGTTGCAGTGCTGCAACACGTTGTCACCTTCCTCCATTGACATGCTAAAAAGTTAGTGCTTCAAATAGATGCGACCAGCCTTATGAGACCCTTGGTACAACGTACGTAAGCGGTCCCACGCAACCCACGCTTCCTCGCAGTCGTCGACCACATGATGATACTCCGCGTCCATGTGCAGTAGCATTAGTCCGAATGCGACGTTGTTGTTCTTCACATACTCGTCCTTGGCCCGAGGATCCACAAACTTAGGCGACGTCTCTCGGTTTACGACGTCCCAAACAGACTTGGTTGAAAACATTCCACGCATGTAGCGGCTCCACGTCGCGTAGTTGTCGCCACGAAACTTGTCGATAGAAGTCTTGGAATCTTGGGCAGAGTTCATCGTCGTTGGGCTCATAACCTGATAGAGATGGATAAATTGAACACTTGAGTGGTTGATGGAATAATCGGAAGTGAATGAATTAGGTCCTTAGTTCGCTATGCTACACTAAGCCTACAGTATGTAAAGTATGCAGTTTGTAATATCTAACTTATACCACCTTTACCCATTGCGTCAGAGGATAGGCGCAGCACGTACCCTGGGCGTAATCAGGGTGCGTACCCTTACCGTAAACGTCGCAATGTCGCGTGATCGCATTGAAATGCTTGATAACCTCCAATAGGTAATATCCTGTCCAACAACTTCAACAATAACTTCAACAACGACTTCCGGAGCTCGCTTACAGACTTCTCTCTGGAGGAATTTCTACATGCCAAGCAATTCCGGCAGTTACTAAACGTTAATACTCAATAAACCCTAAGTTTTCTGTAGGGCCGTAAATAGGCCATAAACTAATTTCCTACCAGGCCATAAACAGTTTATTTATGGTAGTTATGGCCTGGACCATATTTAAAGTGGCCTGATGATCGGTGAATTTGGTGATATACCCAGGATGATCAATGAGGGATATGCTCATATCCATTCAGCAGCGATCATCCTACTACACAAGTGACCTATAGTTTCAATCTACCTGAGTCTACCATATGAACTTTTTCTAACGGACAACTTTGCGAGACGAGATCATACTCCATATAGAGGGCCGGCTGCTTCATTACCTCATCTTCATCTAATAGACATTGTCATCCCTGGACGAGATCAAGGAGAATTTCCATTTCTAGTGTAGCTTCTTGGCCGGACAACTCCCAACGCACGCGTCAAAATAGTGTACACTGGCACTCGGACGAATGTGATCTTCACCCTTGGTGAGGTATGTCCTCTCGCCTATACGCACACACTCTTGCTGTTTTCTCGAATCTACGTAAAGCGAATCTCACGAGCAACGGTCCAATCGATGATCGAAACTTGAGCGTCAGAGTTGAGCAGTAGAGTAGCCCTTTCATCGCAGATCCCTGTTGTCTCGGTTCGCTCAACAGATTGCCACGTACGAAATATTTCCAGTACCTTCGTGACTCAGATCCCGTCCACGATCACCCCTGACCTGGAACATTTGTCACCATGTACTCTTTCAACCAACCATAGGGGTCTGATTAGTCTTCAATTCACACGTGTATTGCTGCGGGACGCTTGGAAGAAAATGCAGACCATATTACCACAGAACGACGGGGGCACGTTCGTTCAATGAGCACGCGGAGTGTTATCCCAAGTTTCATGTGTTTAAGTTGCCACTGTAGTTCCTTTTTCTCCTACCCATGTAGGAGAAAAAGGAACTACAGTGGCTAGGATGATTACGTATTGATGGATATTCATGTTGGAAGGTGAAGCTCTCTTAGGATTGGTAACATTATGTAATCCACTTCCTTTATCCTCGTCTCTCTAGTGCAAAGCGTGCGTGCTGTGCAGCACTTGAAAAGAAGCGAGAATCGAACTAACTTGCCCCTACCAAAACAATGAAATTCCATAACAAGGAAGTGCTGAATGATACATGGACGCAGTTCCTGGCGCTCTGTCTGCTTCTCATGCTGTCGGTTGACTCGCTCAAGTACGTCCGTCCTCGTCTCCTCGTGTGTCTGGATTCGAGAACACAAATCCTTTAACTCTATTCTAACTTCATGCAGCCCGATCAAGGCCGTGAGCAAGTTTGCGGGCTTCCCGTCCTACTACTTTGGACTGTTAGTCGTATGCATAATGCTCGGTTTGCTCTTCCATAACGCGGCGGACGTCATCTATCGTTCCACGCGGGTCTTCCTCAATAGCATCCTCAGTATCTCTTTCAAGAGCGTGGATCTTATTGGCTTGGACAACGTGCCGATGGAGGGTCCGGTTATCTTTACGGGAAACCACGCGAATCAATTCGTGGACGGCCTTGTAGTCATGATGACAAGTCCTCGCAAAGTCGGCTTCATGATTGCCGAAAAATCATGGCATATGCCTGTGGTTGGTCACCTGGCGCGCATTATGGGCTGCATTCCAGTTGTGCGTCCTCAGGATTCCGTGGCAGTGGGTGTAGGCACAGTAAGACTAGCGAGTAAAGAGGCCGTAACCCCTGCAAGCTCGACTAGCGGCGGCGCCAGCAATGGGAAACCCCTATGGCTACTACAAGGGGAAGGCACCAGCTTCACGAAACAAGTGATGCCGGGTGACTTGATTCGCTATCAGGGAAAGAGTGTCAAAGATTCAGGATCGCCTGTCAAGGTTGTGCAAGTGCTAAATGATACGCAATTACTCCTGAACGCGCCATTAGAAAATGCTACCGATGAGTTAGTGCTGGCAAACGCTCCATTTGGGATCTTGAAGCGAGTGGATCAATCCGTGACGTTTGCCAAAGTGTACACGCACTTAAAGCGTGGCAATTGCATTGGTATCTTTCCCGAGGGAGGGTCGCATGATCGGACCGACTTGCTGCCTCTAAAGGCTGGCGTTGCAGTCATGGCGCTCGGGGTCAAAGACAAGTACAATATTACTGTGCCCGTGGTGCCTGTGGGATTAAACTACTTTCGTGGACATCGTTTCCGTGGACGCGTAATTGTCGAGTTTGGGACACCAATTACCGTCGACCAAGAGTTAATGGACAAATATGCAGAGGATAAGCGTGCGGCTTGCAATACTTTCCTTCATCGCGTGGAAGAGAGCATGCGATCGGTGATCGTAACGACGCCGAGCTATAGTGTCATGCAAGAGGTTTTGACTGCTCGCCGTCTCTTCCAGCGCTCAGGTGTGCGTTTGTCTGCTAAGGAAACGCAGGATCTGAATCGTCGCTTTGCAGAGGGCTACAAGATCTTGCAGGATGTACCCGAAGCTCAAGAAGACCTTGCGAATTTGCGTCACAAGTTGGACTCGTACTACAAAACGCTTCAAAAAATGGGTCTCCAAGACCACCAGGTGCCTTATATTCCGTGGTGGACCATTCATGACGTGCTGGGCTCGGCGCTCTACGGTTTGCTAATTCTGCTGCTTGCCTCTATCCCGTCCTTCATTCTGAACGCGCCTGTGGGTCTTTTGGCGCGCTATGTGGCCAACACGGCACAGAAGAAGGCACTCCAGAGTTCCAAAGTTAAGGTGATGGCTCGGGACGTGATATTAAGCAAGAAGATTCAATTTTCGATCGTGGCCGTCCCCGTGCTGTGGCTCATGTATCTTGCTGCGGCGGTGGCCTTCACAGATTGGTATTGGTCGTCCATTGTGCTGCTCCTGGTGTCGCTTCCTATGTTTTCATTCTTTGGCGTGCGCTCCGTGGAGGCTGGGATGATTGAGCTGAAGACGGTCCGTCCTTTGTTCTACCGCCTCTTACCGACGTACAAAGCAACGCAAGATGACCTTCCTCGTCAGCGTGCTGAACTGCAGAAAGAAGTGCGTGAGTTTGTCAAGAAGTATTCGTCCCACCTCGGCAAACTGGCCGAGCCAAAGAAGCTCGACTGGAGCGAGTTCATGCACCAACGTTCAATGCAACTAGCCGAGCGGGCTAAGGTTCAACTTGAGTCTCCCGCACCACCCGCTCGGGAAAAACATAGTACTGAAGAAAAGAACGACGGGACGTCGCGCGAAGGCAAAAGGGAGGACGAACGGCCGTCTTCTGTGCCAACGATCACAAAGTTTCATGACATCAGCATTTTGGGAAAATCAGAAAAATCTGTGGTTGACTTGGCAGGCCTCGAACGCTCCATGTCATTTACATCGACTTAAAGACCAAGTCAATCAAGCAGTAGATTCATCCTCAAAGAGACATGTGCGCTTCTTACGTGTTCGTAAGCTTCGATGCTTGTCCATTGTCGAGATGTGATGGAGGGAGTTTCCAGGTCGTACCAAATAAATGAAACCATTGTTTACCTACCCATTAAACTCCTATCAATTTACTTGTGGAAGATGGAACCACGACGCAGGGCAGCCACGGCTTCATCCCGGTCCTTGTCGCTCAGCAAGTTGAGCACTTCCAAAATACCAGCCACGGCGGCCTTGGGATCTTTCCTACCAATCTCGACAACCTGCGACGCCATCTGCTCTTGCTGCAGACTCGCGACACGAGAAGCGATCCATTCCTTGTCACTTGAGAGCCACAGTAGTACATCCGAGTCACAGTGTGCCCAGAGCTCTGATACCGATACATTCTGCTGACGCGGCACACGACCACCGTTCACTGCCTCGGTCAACCAACCTTTAAGCACTTGCTCCGAGCTCACAAATGTCGTGGCACGCGGACCACCAGCACTGGCAGCCACGATCTGGCGGCGAAGCGAGAACTCAGCGAGCTGACGCTTTAGACGCCAATAGAAAAACTTGCGCGAGTTCGTCCATGGAATAATTTGTCGGATGCAGCCCACAGACTTCATGCGACCAGGCGTGTCATGGAGGTCCCCAAACTCCGTCGCGACCTGTACGTAGATGGGCAGCAACATTTCCTCTCTCGTCTTAATCTCTTCCAAAATCTTAGCACCCTCGATTTTCTTCTCAACAGGAGTCAGCTCTGCCAGACGAACAGTGAGCTGCTTGAGCTTGTCATCCAGACGATGCATGGTTTCCAGTAGCTGCTTTTTGCGGTACTTGATCTCAATAAGCCCAGCCGGCTCCAGCACGCCACCACGAGCTTGCGGGTCGGCATACATCTCCATGATGCCCTCGTTAATGGTAGGGTCAACCACGGCCCACGCGCCACCACGTAGCTCAGCAAACGGAGGAATGTACACGAACACAGGCTGCTCGTAGTTGACGAGGCCGTCCACAATCGCAGCTCCAAACTTGAGCACCTCATCGAACATGTCACGTTGGCCACCGGAGAAACCACGCCAGTTTGCTAGAATAAATAGCGGCAAGTCCTCGCCATTGAAATCTTTAATAGCAGTGGCTGTCTTGTGTGCCGAGTCGGGGAACCAGACCTGGCCAGCCTGCTGCATGAGATTTTCCTGCGAAGCAGGCGTCGCGGGGTCGGCGGGAATGATCTTCTCGGAAGTTCGCACTTCCGAGACGACCACACCACAAGGGATGCCACCGAGACGGCCACGTCCAACAATGACGCTCTTAGCCCAGCCGTCGAGCGTCTCGCGGAACGAATCCTTGTCCAAGAGGCCTGATACCCACTTACCCGTTACTTCGTCAATCTTCCCCGCAAGAAGCGCACGTGGATCATACTGCGAACTCTTGTCCTTGGGGCAGAAGTCAACCGTGCGCTCAAGCTCGTCCACCCCTGTCAAGTCGCGGATCGGCAAAGGCCCACGGCGAATCGCCGGTACGAAGCTCAGCCACTCTAGAATGGAGTAAATACCCGACATGTGGTTCTTTGCTGTCAAATGGGTAACACCGTTGGTGTGCATGATCCTCACACCACCTAACTGATCGTTCGACGTGTACACCTCCTTACCCATGAGTTTGTTCAACGCCTGGTAACCAGTTAGGATGATGGGTGAGTGCGTAGCATTTTGCACTGTCCGCTGGCCCAAACGGACCAGGTAAGCACCAATGCCGACACTCCGGCCACAGGCATAAGTAAGCGTGAAAACGTTTTTGTAAGCACGAGATGTTTCGCCGGCAATTGTGCCACTGCCTCGCAGGCACTCGACACCTAGATCGATCTCACGCCCCACAATGTCCTTCAGCACATAGCGTTCCTCTCCCGTGCTGGTTATAAGCAGCTCGGCATTAACTGACCCCTCGGCCGACGCAACCTTGTAATCCTCCGGAGTCAGGTACAGGTACTCGAAGCCCTTGGTTGGATTACTTGCATCTTTCCAGCAGATTCGATACAGAGCCTTAATGGACTCAGCAATGCCGATACGAGCACCAGCATTCGCAGAGAAGAATAAGCGAGGGATACCCTTTGACCGAGCCAGCTTAGAGGCTAAGTCAAAGAGTGTGTCTTCACGGGTTCCGAAAGAGCCGGCCTTGAACGTAATATCGTTAGCGATGACGATGATTTCGCGTCCATCCTGGAACTCCGGAGTGTACAATGTTAGAAGCCATGCCACCATGCCGATATCATTCTGGCCACGAGGACGCGTCGTCTCCGTTAAGGCTTTGCCAGTCGCGTCGAGGATCAACTCGCGTGTCTCCATGAGCAAGTTTGGAATGGCGATTTTTGAGCCACCACCGCGAGTACGTTGCTGAACGTATTTACGCCACTGACGAAGCAAATTATACTCGATGAGCTCGAGGAAATCGTACACGTACACCGTGTTGGACATAACCTTGGCCATCTCACGCTTCTTATCAAAGGGGAAAACGACCGGGTATGGTGTTGTGATTGGCATACCGTCAAGTTCACCATGAGTTTCGTCGCCAATGGAAGTAAAGATTGGCTCATTGTGGCCAGCAGCTTCCACGTAAGCCTGCACACGGACTACATAACCGGTAGGGTTTTCAGCAACAAGGCGCACAGGAATTGCCGGTGCCTCGCTATTGAAACGTGCAATAATCTTGAGTTCCACCGTCGTTACACCCAGCTGCTCCAAGCGTTCAGCATACCGGTATGCCAGAATGCGGATCACCCCCTCGAGATACTGTGGGTCTACAATCGCTTGTGGCAGGATATTCAGGTATACGTGGTTATTTTTCGTCGGCATGGACGACTTCTTGACCAAAGGATTGGCCATATTTACTTCCAATGCGTTCAGAGCGTCAACGAGCGAGCGCTCGGGGCCTGGGTATGCGTCGTATTGCGATCGAGAGCCGCTACCATCGTGATCCAGTTGGCGCACGATAGCACGAACGAAGATGCGCTGGAAACGGTTGGTCACGATATGCGAATCAGACTCCTTCATCTTTGCCAAGTACAAATGCACATTCTTGTTCTCAGAAGTCAACGGGGTCACACTATAGTTCTGCAGACGACGCAGCTCCAGCTTGTAGGCAAGTGGTGCTTCAATGTGTCGTAAAATTTTATCTTCGCTGTAGTTCAGGCGGCCAGGGAACGTGTAGATGTTTGGGTACAGCGCCATATCAGCGTTGCGCACGGATACGTTTTCGATATCTTGCGGACGCACTGAGAACGTCACTCGGCGAATGTTGTGTGCGCGCAAATCTTGATCCACCGACTTTAGATAGGCTTGTGCGTTTTCCAGCAGAACCGTCTCTTCCATGGGCTCGTTCACCAAAAGGACGTGTAAAACGTTCATGAGCGGATCCTTACGCACGGACAAGGTCTTTTTTGCCAACGGAAACAGAGTCATGATGTCGATAAACGCCTTCTGGAAAGCCATAAAATTATCAAGACGAACTATAGCACCATGGCGTTCGAAATTCGGAGAGATTTTCTGGTAGCTCTCAACAGGTTTCGGCAGCTTCTTCTCCACAGATTCTTGTACATGGCTGCTTTCTTCGGAGTTATGCAAGTCATGCAAACTAGCGGAGCTGTTGCGACGTAACAGACTTGCTAGATCGTCATAGCTCTCGGCGGGGGCCACTCCAACGGCCAACGCATCGACAACTGGCGACTTGAATTGGAACGTTTTCGCGAAGACGTCGTTAAATGAAATCGTCTCGATAGATTCAATGACATATGAGCGGTACACACGTAGAACATAGAGCTCAAGAGCCAATTCCCGGATCTGCTGCTCCTCGTGGTCAAGAAGTGATATGAGTAGGTCGAAAAGCGGCAGCGACTGATCCAGAAGATTACTGCACGCGGTTGAAAGGTCAGTCGATGAGTCGTCTGCGATATAGGCTTTAAGCACTTTTTCCACCTGGCTGAGGCGATCACGGTAAGATGGCATCTTGTTGTCAATGAGAAGCTGGCGTGCTTCCAGAGCTACCAGCGAGTATTGTTTCTCCTTGAACGTTGCAAGATTTTCTAAAAGTGGCACAAGCGCTGCCGAATTTTTGGAATTGCGAGGGGTACCCCGCTTCATTTGAGCAAGAAGCTGCAGCAGCAGCCTGTTCTTCGCTTCAAGCGCTTGGTGTGAACGCGCGATAGCGAATACCCTGTTGAGATCAGTTGAGTTCTGCTGACGCAAAGCCATTACCACATCCTCAGCGTTGTGTGAGTTCGCATACACAGACTCGACCGTGAAGTACTCGTTGATAAGCTCCGTCAACACGGACTCCTCGCCAGACTGCAGACCGTCCCTGTACTTCGTAGCGATTTCACGGATCGACATCACTGAAGCTTCAAAATCCGAACGCTGACGCTCTGTTTCAAGCGATTTCGTGTGTTCATCAATTATTTCAATCACCTCCGCCACATTGAACTCGTGTGTTGCCGTGGGGTCCTCTGTCACAGCCTTCTTAAAGGTGTGAATCTTGTTCGTAATTCTCGCGAACACATCAAGTGGAATGCGGCCAGCAAGCGACGACATGGCTTCTTCTATCTCCTCAACAGGCAAGAGTGGCTCATTCAGCGCACTGAACAAGCCTACCAGTGCTTTCTGCGTAAAGTCCTCAGGAGCGAAGAAGCCTTGCAATACGCTCTTTAAAACCGCCAACGTCTTACGCATCTTGTGCACAGCCTTGGTGCTGTTTCCATTCGAGTTCTCCGAAGACGGTACCTTGCCCATGTAAACGTCAGACTTTTTTACGCATGATGGATTGTCAAGCTCCATAGTAGCAATACAGTCGCCAGGCGCCAGAACGGCACCTTCGGACTTGAGCAGACGAATGACACCGGCTTCTGGAGTAAGCAGTGGCATATACATCTTCATGACTTCGATTTCCGCAAATGGCATGCCACGACGCAGGCTTGCACCGTCATCCACTAGGTAACGCGCGAGCTTACCGGCTGTGTTGGTCACCAAGCGTGTAGGATCATATTCCTTTGTAAATACACACGTATGACTATCAACCACAAGACGAAGACCCTGCGCTTCCTTGGTAGCGTACGCAACGTGCGACTTGCCATTCAACAAGACAAGAAAGCCACCGTCTGACAGCGTGCGAATCTCTAGCTGTACATACGAGTCATTGCAGAAGAGTGTGAACTGAATCGGACCGCTACGGCATGCCTTGATGTTGTACTTTATTCCCTCGTAAATGAGCTCGAGTGACTCTTCCTGGGACAGCAAGTCATGGTGAGGGAGCTGGCCACGCTCAATCTGGCTGACGTATTCCTCCTGTAAAGCGTTTGACGCCTGGTATGCGCAACACACAGCACCGACGAGGGCCACCATGAGCGGATCCGGCCGGCCTTGAAGTCGCACTTCGTTATGGTGTGAAATACGGTCGTCCAGCCATGACGTAGAGATGCGGTTGTATTTAAAATCGTCCGACTCCATCATATTGACGATGTACTCGACAGTTGTGTGGATATCACCACGAATGGACAGCTCTTTGAGGGCTAGAATCATGTTCTTACGCGCCTTTTCACGGCTCGGAGCCCATGAAAACAGATGACCAATTTGTGAGTCAGCAAATTCGTGCACTTGGCCGGAGGAATCCACCGAGAAATAACCCCAAACATCTGGTGTACTTCGGAAGTTAAGTTCCTGGATAGCACCACTGGTAGGCTGAAAACCGGCATTTGGATCTTCGGCTGTAATACGCGCAGCAATGACGTGGCCATGCGGGGCCTTCTGTTTCTCCGTATCGAAATCAATCGGGGTTGTTTCAAATGGATGTTTGTTATACAGACGACGCACGTCTGGTATGCAGTATAGTGGAATACCCATCGCCACTTGCAGCTGAGCAGCCGGTAAGTTCACGTGAGTAATCATTTCCGTCACAGGGTGTTCCACTTGCAAACGCGGATTTAGTTCGAGGAAAAAGTACGCGTTGCCGTTGTCTTCAGGTAGCTCACTAAATAGGTATTCAACCGTACCAGCGTTAACATAATTGACTTCCTTGGCGAGACGAGTAGCGGCCCGCATCATATTTTCCCACACTTCCTCAGACGGAGCAATTACCGGTCCTTCCTCCACAATCTTCTGGTGGCGACGCTGAATCGAGCAGTCACGTCCACTAAGAGCAACGGCGTTGCCGTAAGTATCCGACAAAAGCTGGACTTCCAAGTGACGCGACTTGGGGGCCAACTTCATAACGAAGATGGGCGATCCCGGGATTTCACCACGCACAGCCTCCCACGCACTAAGCACTTGGGACTCTTCGTGGCATTTACGAATACCTTTGCCACCTCCACCCTCACTAGCTTTGATCATAACGGGAAAGCCAATTCGCTTACACTCTTCAAGACAATGCTGACCGTCACGCAGCATGGCCGCCTTGTAGATTTCATCGGGGATACCGTCGTGTGCCCTGTAGTCGACTTCCATTCCGTCGCCATTCCAAGCGATAGTAGGCACCTTTGCGCTCTGTGCGATGATTGTCGAGCCAATTTTGTCACCAAGCGCTCGCATGGGCTTTGAAGGAGGTCCAATGAAGATGATTTTGCGCTCTGTTTGGAGAAGCGAGTCTGGTAGCAACGGGTTTTCACTCGCATGGCCCCATCCGGCCCAAACGGCGTCGACATTGAATCGCTCCGCGATCTCGATAATAAGTGGCACGTTGGCATAATTGTGGTTGTTCGAACCACCAGGTACCTCCACAACGTGCTCAGCCATGCGGATGTACTCGGCGTTGGCTTTCAAGTCTTCCGGCGTCGCCATGACGACAAAAGTGACAACATGCTCATTCGCAAACATCTCGTAGCTCCAGCTCCGAATGCTGCGGATGGCTTTCACGGCTGAGATGCCATTGTTGGCGATGAGGACGGATGTAATGGGGCGGGATCCCTTTTGAAGACGCACGTATTCCTTCATGCTGGAGTAACTGATGGGATTGCTATCACTGCGAGGTGATGCGTCAGATGTATGGGCGATGTTGTCTCCATCGGGAATCGCTTCCTTAGCCACCATGTTTTATGGATCGGGCGTCGTCGTCTTTCCTGCAGCTCTAGTTGCGGAATGCTACGTAGGTTTCGTCGCATGAAATGCATGGAATTTCAACCAATGATGCTCGTAAAAGAGGGATTTTACAAATATCAAGTTATGCGTCATCGTGAGCGAGGACCATACGCAATGTATTCTGTAAGCTTTTCCAAGCTTTGGCCGAGTGACGTAGCTAAATGTGTGCATACAAGTGCGGCAGATTGTAATGAGAGGACGAAATCTCTATGGTCCCACGATGGAGGTCGTGAAAATTTGGCCGTGGAAGATGTGACGTCACTCACGCGCCATTACAAGACTCGTGTCGACACCATGTACCGGTATACCTTTGCAATACCGATTGGACATTGAGGTGAGCCAATTTCGTGGTCCGCACTATTTTGGTGGAGACGCAAACCGATCAATAAAGAGCGGGAAATTACGAAAATGGTTGATAGTGGAGTGAATAGAGAACTCACGACCCAAATCCATCTGTAGAACCATGCATTGAAAGAAAGAGTGCAATAAATCTTACATACGGTTTTTTCAGTGCCGCTTGGCACTGTGCTTTTTCTGGTTAAATTCCCAACTGTTGAAAATATGCATGCACATTGTACTCTTTGGTAACCAAGGTAATTTTCATTTCTAGCAATGCTGATTTCGTCCTTTATAGTGCTAAAATGGGTACCTTTAGCACCTACAATGGTTGCAATTTAGTGTTATATACATAACTGCTACAAGTGCCGCAACTAGATTCAACAGCTTGGTTGGACCGAATAGGACGAAACATAGTCTCATGCATATTGCATGTTAGCAAAGATATGTACTTCTTAATACACATTCAATTGAGCAAGTCCTTGACTTGGTTATCTTCATCTACTGCCTACGAACTGTTTAGGCGTGTCGTCTTCATCGCGAACGGATACTTGGTAAACAAAATTCAAGTAAGACAAATTTAGTATATTTAAGAATGAAATCGACATCTACTGTGGTGAAGTGCTATTGAAAATTTTTGACCAGCATGTACCAGTGTACCAGTTATCAAGTCGGAGCGATCGGGTTGGCTAAAAGGATGGAGTGTTTTGGGCCAATCGTGTGCTTGGAGTGTAAGGTACGCGGATTTAAGATGAGGCACACGGTTTTGCATGTAGTTTACATATTGGATTTTAATTGGATATTAAATATAGTGTTCGTTTTACATTGGGTTGCATAAGTCGCCGCTCCGCAGGAGTTATGGGAGCAGAGGGCTAACACGGTCCCCTCTACCTCATTAATTCCCGGCCAGGACATAGCTCCACCGGAAGTACCATGACGGGAAGCACTCACTACGTTCACTCACCCTTCAAGCCCCACACGTTTGGAACGTGTTCTTCTTTCTCGTACTGGCTGGGTACCCACATCGCGATCTGCGATCTGCACCAGATATTGGTTCGGTTCCTCACTGATGTGTGCAGTCAAGCCCCAGATTTTCCCGCATTTGGAGTGACGATTTCCGCTCCATTTGCAGATCGGACATATTTGATTATCTTTTCGTTGATTTTCTGTGCAAGTACCCCAGAAGCGGTACCACTGTGGGGTAGCGTATCGAAGATTTTGAGGCCAACTGTGGTGAACATGGACGGTCCATCGGATCAGAAGCGGCACAAGGTACAAGTACACGATGGAAAGCGGCAGGCACATGATATATCAGGTTGATTGGTCGATGGAGCACATCAGGATGGGTAGCTCTGATTGGGTGATAATTGGTAATTGTTTGATTTTAGGATATATGGATAAATAAAGTTCTCCTTTTGCGTCCGATCAGCAAGATCACCGATTGGGACGGCGTGATCACCTCGCGCCTCCCTCTCTTTTGCATACGCATGTAGTGGAGCGGCTGATCAGAATTTTGAGGTTCGATCAGGCGTTCCCACAGCGCCCGGACTACCGACAAACGAAGGGGGTCCTCCGGTTGTCGTGTGACTTGGCCTATGTCTTGCTCACCTTGTGTACCCGACGATTTGGCCGTGGGTCGCTCTTCAGATGACCGGGACGTAGATCCGCGAGGTTCCGATGCAATATCGGGATAAACTCATAGTAGATCGACAGGTGTCGATCAGGTGCGATCAGGTGTGATCAGGTACAAACCGTCGATGATCAGGACCGCTGTTCGATGTTCTTGTGATGAATCGACGAGATCTCAGATGATCACAGGTCGATGATCAAGATCGGGGATCAGGGGATGATCAAGGTCGATGTTCGATGTTCGATGATCAGGGGTAATCAGGGGTTATCAGGGCCAATAATCGATAAACGCAGGTTCCTGATCGATGTAGCTGATCCAGCACGAGTTGGAGCGATTGCGAGCAGATGATCGCGGGTCGCAGGTTGCAGATCGTCGATCTTGTGGTGATCAGCGAAGGGGTACTTGATCAGGCAGCGGAAGTCTTCACCACCTGATCGTCGAGCCTCTTAAGCCTAGTCTGCTAATGGAACACCCAATATACTTTGTATTCTAAGCTTAGACCTCAGGGGAGGGGGTCGATCAGCCCCTTCCACGAGCTGGTCGACGATTTCACTAAAATCCACCTAGAGATCCCCTGGGGTGCTTAGAGCAGCCGAGCTACTAGGGGCCAGATGTGAACCAATGGGGAAGAGGTGAGTACACTTGGCTTGATCACTTTCCCAAAAACCGTTACGAAAACTACCGCTGGCACAGCGGGCGGAGTTGAAGACGAGTTCCCACGAACCCCACGTCTGCCAGTGGGCTAAAAAGTGCACCAGGTACTCCCTCCCGGGACGTGAAGTGTTGCGTGTGCAAAAGAAGGGGGGGCGCTAAGTTATAACGCCGTCCCTAAGGTGATCTAATCAATAGGACGCAAAAGGAGAACTTTTTTAGTGCTTATATCCTAAAATCTACCAATTACCTAATATCAACCAATCAGAAATACCCATTCCAAATTACTTCGTCGACCAGTTAATCTGATTTCTCTGTCGTCCGTCGGTAACCGTTAGGTACCCGTACCTAGTGCCGCTTCTAATCCGATGGCCCGTCGATGTACCCACAGTTGTACACACAGTTGTACACACAGTTGTACCCACAATTGTACACCAATTTTACGGTACACTTTGCCACACGTACCTCTACACGTCTCGGGCGGGAGCACGTAGTGCATTTTTTGGCCCACGGGTAGACGAAGAGTTTCGAAGAACTCGCCTTCAACTCCGCCCGCTTTGTGAGAGACCCCTCTACGAAAAGTTTATTGGGGACGTGATCGAGCCAAGTGTTCTCACCTCTCCACCCATTGGTTGGCCTCTTTCCCCTAGAAGTTCGGCTGCTCTAAGTGCTCCTTGGGAACTCTAGGTGGATTTTTGTGAAATCCGTCGATCTGCACATAGAAAGTGCACATCGACCCCCTTCCTCTTGAGTTTAGGCTAGGAATACATAATATATTGGGTATTTCCTTAACAATCTAGGCTTAAGAGGATCAGCAATCAAGTGGTGAAGACTTCCGCCACGTGATCAAGTACCCCTTCGCTGATTACCACTAGATCGACACCTGCGATCTGCGATCATCAACCCGCAATCTCGTCAATTCGTACAAGATCAACGAGACCGATCTGCGATCATCGATCTGTTATCAACCGATATCTCGTCTATTCACGCAAAATCAACTAGATCGATCATCGGTCTGAGATCATCGATAAGCGATCTGCGATCATCTGCAATCTCGTCAGCCCGCACAAGATCAACTAGGTCGATATGCGATCTGCGATAATCGATCTGCGATCTTCGATCCCCAGTTTATCCCCGCGACCTCGAATCTGCGATTTTGCACCTGATCGACACCCGTCGATCTGCTACGAATTCACCTCGATCTGCATCGGAATTGCACGGATATACGTCCCAGTCACCTGGAGAGCAACCCACTCCCAATCCGTCGGGTACACAAGGTGAGCAAGACATAGGACTGTCACAGGAAAACCGGAGGACTTCCTTCGTTAGTCGGTAGTCTGGGAACTGTGGGAACGACTGTCCAAGCCTCAAAATTTGGCCAGCCGCTCTACCACAATGGTGCGCGTGCCCGGATCTTTGGTCAACTCAGGATTTCACCACGATTCCCTGCAAGATGGCGCTGACGCGGACGTGAAAATGGAAGCGGAAGCAGAAATGAAGGTTAAAGTGGAAAAGGAGGAGGTGGTTGTGACGATGGAAGGCAGTTCGCCGTCGTCACGTCTCAAGAAGAAAGGAAATGCTGATCATCAGGACCTGGGTAGGTATCTTGGTGACATAAAGGAGGAAATCCTCGATCATCTCCCAAGACTCCTTCGGGAGCCCCTGCGGATCACAACGCAAGTTGTGATCCGCCCATTACATATGGATATGATGATCTGTATTGGAAGCCGTTGGTGAAGTACTACGACCCGGACAAACCGAAGGCGTTGCTGAAGGCGCCTGGTTCAGAGAGCGACGAAAGTCGATCAAGTATTGCGCCATCAGAATATGATCTGGCGAGGACGTTTTACATGAAGTAACTGAAGAATTTCTTATTGATGGATTCGATCATGAGCCTACTCGGGGTCACGATCAGAGGAAATCTGAACGGAACAGTCCATCAACCAGTGACGGATGCAAAGGACAAGCTTCAGCTGGTGTTAGGGCTAAGGCGCCTGATCAAGCAATTTGGTCTGACGACAGGCGCCTACGATGCTGAAGAAGTGTTCAATCTGGGCCCTAAAGATGTTGCGACCGCTACCCAGCGGCTGTTTGATCTGTTGGTGCCTATAGTGGGTCGTTCTACTAAGTTGGAACCCCCTCGCTATCCGCAGAAAATTGAAGCGGGTCCGTCGATCAACGTGGCAGAATACACGGGATCATCCTGCTATGAATCGGCTCCTTCCGAGGGCGATATGGCTGAAGTGGATTCGAGCAGTGCTGATAGTTTGGAACCCAAGATTACCCGGATGACGATCTGCCAGAAGGATGAAGCCAAGTTCTCGGCCGTGAAGAAGGAGCCTCGATCAGCCAAGGCAGAAGATGATCAGTCACAACAGGACCCACGGCTGCAAGAGTTTTTTAATAAGGCTATGGGGCTGTTTTTGGCTGAGGAAAGAAACAAGGCAGCACCTGAAGTTGTACGCACGAAAAGTCACCAGCCATAGCCAGGAAGAGCTGCGACGGTTAAGGACGTTGACATGGAGTCCGTGTATTCGCTCCGTGATCACCAGCCAAAGCCAGGAAGAACGGCGACGGTTAAGGACGTTGACATGGAGTACGTGTATTCGCTCCGTGATCACCAGCCAAAGCCAGGAAGAACGGCGACGGTTAAGGATGTTGACATGGGGTCTGTGTATTCGCTCCATGATCAACAATCCCAGCGTGATTATTTCGATCCAGATGAGCTCTGCCTCGACCAGCCACGGCTGCGTCAGCGTACACTGGAGTGCCTGGTCAACAGCCGATTCCCAGAATCCGGATGTCCGCGATCAGTGATCTGAAGGATTTCTCAGGGAAAGAAGTGGATGAAGATCAAGCGCGAAATTGGATCAGTCGTCTTAAATCAGCATTTATGCGTGATCAAGCCGCCTCTGATCATTAGAAGTGTTTGATCATGGGTTATCTGCTTAAGGGACCGGCGCGCAATTGGAATCGCCAGCTGAGCAGATCGACTCGTGGAAGCTGGAAAAGTCTTGTCAAAGAGTTTGAAACTCAGTACTGTGGAAGTGGTTAATCGGCATCTTGCCAATATTACTACACAAAGAAGCAATATGATGAATCTCCTATCGAGTATCTTCACCGGTTGAACGTGGCAGGAATTCGGGCCAAGTTGTCGATCAAGGAAGGTCCGTCTAAGATCTTACGCGACCATGTACAACATTTTCTCGACACATCTACTGATCGTGAATTTGCTGATCAACTGTCCCTTCTGTGTTTGGGAGATGTTACAGAGTTGGAAGAGACGCTTCGGGTTTATGCGCGCAATAAGTAGTGCCAGCCAAAGGCGGCGGTAGGGGCTAGCCGATTCCGCCAGAAATTTGGCGATGCTCGATCACCTGCCCCGTCGCGGAAGCCCAAAGCAGTACGCGCGATCAAGGTGATGTCTGGGAGCGAGGAATAAAGTGCAGACGACAGTGGAAGTGATGGTGATCATAGTCGTTACGTGATCGCTGCTATGCGTGATCAACCAGTGACGCACGATCAACCCAGTGAGCCTCGATCTGGCAAACGAAGTGAACCAAGTGTGGTCGATCAAGGGGTAACGAAGAAGTGCAGTCATTGTGGATTGATCAAGCATGACAATTTTCGTTGCTGGAAGCGCCTGACCTGTTTGAAGTGTGGCAAGAAAAGGGACAACCAACTGATCACTGCTTGTACGTCTGACGAGCATGTGGCGAAATTTGTGATGCGGGCTAGTGCCCTATGGAGGAATTTTACAATCGGATTCGACAGTGGTACAAACCTAGCAAGCATGCCGTAATGTTGCCCAAGGAAGCAGAGGACATGTTAAACTAGGACGCTCGCCAGGTTGCAATCTGGTACGAGACGAGTGTTCTAGTTTGTGTATTTTTGCATATGTGGATAAGAAGGCTGATCGAGCAGAAGAAAAGAATAGTGAAAAATGTGATCATCCTGATTAACCACGTTTGGATAATTTCCGTATTGATGAGTTTTCTCGGTCCCCGGTGATCATTGAAGTCGATCTACTTCCGGGTGAATCACGTGGATATTGGAAGTACCACTCGCCCAAGAAATGGTTTAAACAAGCCAAGGGCGAGTGGTAAAATTAATAATGAACGTGCCACGTTGTTATTTGATTCTGGTGCCGAAGTGTTGATCATCGACTAAACCTTTGCTCGTAAGGTGGGTTGTCAAATCGACACGATCCAAACACAATAATGTGTTGGTATCGGAGAAAGTGCATACCTCACAGAAGGGCGTACTAGGATCAAGGTGACGTTAGAGGGTTCTTTGGTTTATTATTTCCATGCATGGTTGGGAAAGCTCGTTGGTCAAGATGTGATATTGTGAATGGATTTTATGATACCAGCTGGTGTTAGATTGGACGTCGCCCACGGCGCACTAAGTTTGCCTGATGAAGTGATCATCCCATTGGAAGGGTGTCGGCAGTTGTACGGGTCAAGTGCAAACTTTATGAAACTTGATCAGTATGAGCAGATCCCAGTAAGTCGATCTGCTGAGGTTTGGATTCGTGATCAACGATCTCGGAAGTTATGGATCACTCGTGGAAAGAATTGGGTCCCCACTGTGACTAGGGGCGTGGTTAATTTACGGTATTTGCGCATTACGAACGTTGCTAATCATCCGATCATCCTACAAGACGATACGATTTTAGGTGTCTGGATGAACAAAGACGAAGTACCCCGTCGCCCTGGATTTATTTCGGTGGGGTCTAATCGTTATAAGGAGTGGCAAAATCTCGCGTATCAGGCTTCTACCGATTCTGTGCATGACGATCAAGAAAGTGTCGATCAAGGTCCCTTGGTCGAGAAAAAGGAGTATCCTATTCCTCAAGAAATTTTGGTATGACCTGTGGACTCGATCGCGGCATCTGTAGCATTAGTAACCGGAAGATTGCAGAAGGTGCAAGAAGTTCTAAGTGCGATCGGGAACCGAGTGTGAAGGGTCCGACCCTTGGTCACGAAGTTGAACGATCTGTTGTAAGAGATGAGCCTGACCAAGATGTCCACGATCACCCCGTCTCAGCCGATCACGGTGAATTTGGTGTGATCCCTACTGATGATCAAGTGTGCTACCATGAAGGTGGAGACTTGTTAGTGGAAGAGCTGGAGAAACAGCGTGCCAAGCTGTCTGAGGTGTCCGCAAGTACCGAAGAAGTGACTAAGAATGATCTGCAAGTTGGTGATCCATTGATCAACACAGCAGAGGAAATTGATCAGCTTCGCGATATAATTTGGGCGAAGAAACATCTGTTGATCGGGAAAGGAAACGCGCTGCCTCCTGCTGCACCTGGAGTTGTTTGTGACATTGACTTAGGCAATGCGTGCCCGATCGCTCAAAAGTTTCGAAAGGTTGCTCCACAATTTTGCGAGAAGTTATCAGCCTTGATCAAGGGGCTATTGGCCACGAAGATTATCCAGCCATCTAAATCATCCTGGGCATGACCTATAGTGATCATCGTGAAGTAGAATAGGGTTAACATTCGATTATGTATCGATTATCGCGCGGTGAATCAACTCACGCGTCTTATGGTGATCCCAATGCCTCTGATCTCTGATCTGCTCGAAGATTTTGATAAGGCGTTGTGGTTTTGATCTTTGGATATGGCAAGTGGTGTTTGGGTCGTGTCTATGAACGATCGAGCACGTCAGATTTTGGCTTTTGTCACCCCGTTTGGATTGTTTGAATGGAATAGGATGCTCTTTGGCCTAAAGATTGCTCCGCAAATCTACCAGCGGTTGATCGATAATGCATTGTACTGGTATCTCAAGGTTAAGGACGGTGCTGTTGAATCAACTGATGTATTTACTGCGGTAGAGCCTGATCAAGCGCAAGGCCCGTCTGTGTTGCAACGACGATCATATATCGATGATATTTGATCCCTGCAACTACATGGACGACCTTGTGTCATAAAGTGCGAAATCTATCGGAAAAGTGCGATCAGTGGAACTTGTCGATCAGCGTCGCTAAATCGTACTGGGGGCGGAGTTAAGCCATCAATTCTCTAGCCGCGGTTTGGAAAAAAATCCGAAGAACTTGGATGATCTGATCAATTTGCCTTTTCCTGGTACTTTGCGTGCTATGCAATCGTTTTTGGAGAGTATGAATTAATACCGTCGATTTATTTAAGACTTCTCGATCTATGCTGCAGTACTCTACGAGTTACGAGAAACGGACTATCAAGAATTAAAGGGTAGATCATCGATCAATGAGAGTCCGAATCGTGAAGATGACCGATTGATCAGGGCGGGAGTGGCATACAGTATGCTGAAGGCGAAGATCGCGTCAGCCCCAACCCTACGCCATTTCGATCAAGCCAAGACACCGGTAATCGTGGTTTATGCTAGCAAGTGGGAAGTGTCTGCCGCGTTAGTACAAGAACATGATCAAGTGTATTTCCCCGTCTCATTCGCGAGCCGGACACGGAAGAGCGGTGAGCTGAATTACAGACCCATCGAAAGGGAAGTTTTGGCTCTTCTGCGAATTATGGACGTCTATTTTACTATGCTGGTCGGAAAGGCGATCACTGTCCTGTCACGTCGATCCACGTTGAAGTGGTTATTAATATCCAACGGGCTAGCCGAACGATTCGGGAAATGGGATGCGATCTTGTCACAATGGGACTTGGAGATCAAGAAATGTGTGCATCGAGAAGAGGAGATACTAGGGACGTTAGCCGCAAGTATCACCCCTCGCACCGAAGTTGATGAATCCCTGATCGAGATCGCACCGAAAAAGCAATCTCGGTAGATGATTGAAGTACCACCTCTCACGGTTGAGAAAGGCGAAGATCTGTACGTGATCAGTTTCGATGGATCTGCTAGTGTTAAGCGATGTGTTGGTGCGTTTGGTGATATTGTGTGGAAATTGCCGGAGTGGAAGATCATGATCACGGTTGCTGATCATGCACCTAACATCACTGTGAATGAAGCCGAGTATCACGGATTGCATCTAAGTTTGGATCTACTGTCGCTATATCCCAAAGGAAGGGTAATAGTGTGTGGAGAATCGAATTTGGTGATCAGGGAAATGCGTGGCGAAATAGAGTCAAAGCCCCGCGACTGCAAATATTACAGCAGCGTGCCTTGAAACTCCTTCCCGAATGGCCTGATCACGATTTGTTGCACGTCAAAAGAGAGTGGAATAAGAGTGCTGATCAAATATCACCACAATGTCCATGAAGGGTGGAACAAGATGTGAGATTGATGACAAAAAACAGCTGGAAGAATTTGTCGATCTCAGCAGATCCTCTGAAGTGATCACGTGGAATGAAGATCCCACTGTCCCACAAGTGCTGGTGACGACGCGATCACGTAACCTCCGTCGAACGCGACCGTCAACGTGGCCCGAAGTATCTATAGAAGGGATAAGGGCGGAACGTGTGAAAAGGCGCAGTACTAAGAGAAGTGGATTTCTGATTTGCGATGCTACTTGCAAGGTAACGTTTCAAAATTGAACGCAGAAGAGGTAAAGGACTGCGCGAAAATTGCCGACAACTATGATGTCGATGAACAAGGATTGTTGATCTACTGTGGAAATATGGCTAAAGAAAAAGCCGGCTGTGATCAAGATGATCGAGATGATCGAAATTCTTTGATCAAGCTGGTCTTACTTGAGACCCTACATGTGGATGTCCTCCACAATTATCATGTGATTTTGGAAGGAGGACACCAGCATATAGGGCGTACATATCAGCATATCAGGCGACTTTCATTGGCGTGGTTTATTTCGCATCGTACAACGATTTGTTGGGCAATGCGTAGATTGTGAGACGGGGAAGGGTCAGCCTACGATCAAGGGTATGTCGCCGGGAAATATTGAAGCTACGTACCCACTTCAAGTGATAGATATGGATCAAATCCCGTCGTTGCCCCGATCAACTGATGGTCATACGGAACAGCTGATCTGGGCTGATCTGTTCACGGGTATGGTGATCGTGAAAGCTGGATCATCTCGTACAGCTCAGAAAGTTGCCTAAATTACGAAGAGTGTGTATTTCGTCGATTTGGAGCTAGCGAGGTGATCAGGCATGATCGAGAACCCGGTTTTATGTCCGAAGTATTGCGTGCATTCAACAAGATCGTGGGACAACGACAGAGTGCCAGTATGGCGCACCATCCACAGGAGAATGGCAAGGCGGAGAGAACACTGCAAACAATCACACGGGCGATCAAGATGTATGTATCAGACGTCGGTCAGGGAGATTGGGGATCGTATGCAGAACGACTGGTATTTGCGCTAAATCCAACCCCTGATCGTATCCGTGGAGAAACACCATTTTACTTAGCATATGGGTGGGATCCACGATCATCTTTGGAATCAACGCTGAAACTTGGTGGAATTCGGCGCAAAGATCGTGATGCTCGTCGGTGGAGATATATGCTGCAGAAAGACTACTGTTACGCCCGTGATCAAGTGAGCACTCGTTGCACCAAGCTGTGGCTGATCGAGCTGAAAAGCATAATGATCAAGTGACACCGCACAAGATCGAAGCTGGATCGAGGGTTTGGTTATTTGGTAGGGTGAAAGAAGGGTTCGCGAAGAAAATGGCGCATATGTGGCATGTACCTTTTAGAGTTGATGAAGTGATCTGTGATCATGCTGCAAGATTTATTACATCCGGCACCGACTATCGCATATTTCCAGTGGTACACCTATCCAAGTTGAAATTGGTCAAAGAATTTCCAGATCGACCCAATACTGTGCTAAAAGCTGGGGTAGAAGATCGTTTTGATTACGATGAAGCTTTACTACCCGAAGACATCTGGGAAAGGACCCTAGAGCCGGAAGAATTTGAAGTTGATCGCATCACCGATGTCCGATATGGTCGAAAGACTAGATATGGCAGAAGGTTACGCGAATATCAAGTCTACTGGAAGGGTTATGATGAGCCGTCATGGGTAGATGAGGCAGATCAAATTGTGATGCTATGATCAAGGACTTCGAAAGGAAGATAATAAACCAACATCGGTTCGACGTGATGCAAGTGGACGAAGTGTCCAACTAACGCATGATCGACGAATCGACTATGGAAATTATGACTGACGAGCCCTCGATTGGAGAAGATCGATTCATGAACTCTCTATTAATGGAGAAGTGACGATTAACTTGAAGTGGCGAATGTACGATGAATATTACGAGATGTGGTAGTGGAGCAAATGGCAGATGAGCCGATGGAAAATCGATTTTTTTATATGCATGAAGGTGACGAAGCAACGCAATCGCGCAGCTTCGTCCTGGGCGCGTTGTAACTCTCCGCGCAGTACGTCACGATCTGCTGATATCGACTGTAGATCACGTAACTGGGAAGCTTGGCGACTAAGTCGGCGCCGCACTGTCGAAAGTTCCGCCTGCAACTTGGATTTCTGGGCGCGTAGATCCTCCAGCTCGGCCTTGCTGATCGACACCTTACTGAGGCGCGCAGATAGCTCGTCAACCTGGTCTAGGGCAGCGACGATGTGGTGGAGTCAAGTTCGAAATCGAATACATTTGTATCGACAACCTGACCACCACCATCGTGCCCAGCCTTCCAACTTACGGGGGAGGGTACCCCGCGGACCTCCACTCGAAATCTGGTCCGATCGTCCGCTGCTGGCAGACGACCGGTCATCATCCAAAGACACTTGTTCCGATTCACTTAAGTTCATCTCACCTTGTGTACCCGATGGAATGGGCTAGTTACACACTCGGTGGATCGGGATCGCAGATTGATCTGATTCTGTCTTGAATATCGGAGCCCGTGCTGGCTAGGTGTACCTAGGGCGGAACTCTTCACCCCAGGTACGTACAGACCAGAAACACTTCCAAAAGATAAATTCCAATAGGTCGATCGTCCAAACGATCTAGACCTGACCAATGCGAAATAATAGAGGGTAGACCAATCAAACGGTCTAGCCCCTGACCAATATGAGAGAAGACCAAAACCGGTCTAAACTCCAACCAATGCTGCAATGAGCCAATATGTCCACGTGAAGACCCATATGCCCGTGAAACTCCACAAACGATATCTCCACGTAAAGACCAATCCAGTGAATAGCACGTTCCAAACGAACTTGACTTAAAGTGTCGAGATCGCCAAATCGTACTCCCGTCGAGGGACTTCCGGTAGTCAAAGTGCGCGTGCGGCGCGTCCAGACCGGTTATAATAGGCGAGAGGGGACAATTCAACCCTCTGCCCCCAAACACTCCGCGGCGGGCGGAGGCGACTAGTGTACGTGAAAAGAATAACGGCGACCCCTTGCTGCGGTGTAGACCAAGACCAGAAGAGGTTTTTGCCACTTATTCCTAGACCAAAAACCTTTACCGGAAAATCCGTAACCAAAAGACTCTTACTTGGAAAAACCGCAACTAACCAATAATACTACCTCCCTATGGTCCCTAATGTACCCACACAAAATTATGTAAAATACCCAATGTCAGGTGACTCACAAAATTATGTAAAATACCCAATGTCAGGTGACTCACCCAAGACCGGCGTTCTTGATACTCCTTGAATCTGATAGGCTAAAAAGCCCCCCCCCTTGTCTAGACCAATCGGAAACTCGACCAACTGCCTTGACCAAAAGTGACCAAATTTGTGGTACACTTCACCACAGCCGCCCCTGAGTCCGACCGTGTCGCACAACGATAACGGTCTGACTCACCCATCACTCGACCAACTGGACCTTGGTCACTCACACTTCTTCCCCATGGATCAAACATCTTCGACACCTGCGTCAGGTACTGCCTTTACTGCACTTGATCTTCTTATGATTCCCTTTGACGCTTGTTCTTGTTGTTCTTGCAGAAACTCTATGCGCCGAGTCGCCCCTACCTTGCTTCGATTGTCCAGTCGGCTCGGTCTGACAGCCCACGTAACTCTCGTGCACTTCAAACATCGGAAGGGCGTCAGACTGAAGCCGACACGCAGATGCAGGATATGATTGCAGAAAACATGCGTCTCAGGACCCAGGTGGCCCACCAGGCAACACGAGGTGCACATCTTTGGTCTTCGTCTTGTACTTGACTTGACCCTCGTTTGTCATCAGCTCTCATCCCTCCCAGCGTCGTCAAGGCAATAGGTGCCTTGCTTGATGACGATAGGCAGTCCGATGATCATGTTTACCAGCTCCGACCAATTATGGAGGAGCTGGTAAGCGCACGTCATGAGCTGTCCCGTCTGGAGGCTTATCAGTCCCATCTCCGGGATCAACTTGCCCTTGTTCGCCGGCAGCAGCTGGACGGACAGTTTGACGCGACTTCACTGCGCATGCAAGGCGACGACTTCGCGCGACGCATTGCTGAGCTTCAGATTTCAATTCAAGAACATACCGGGAAGGTCCGGTCTTATCAAGACAAGTCAGACGCTTGAAGGCTAGAGTCGGGTCGTTGTCAGGTGGCACTAGACCAGTGCCGCCAGCGCTTAATGAACTTGCTGCGTCCGTGTTCGGCTGCTTCCTCCAGCATAGATTGGTATGCGTCGGCAACCTTAGTCGCCTTGGAGCAAAACCAAGACCGCTTGCAGCAGGACCAAGACCGACATCGTTCATTGGCTGATATTCAGCAGCCCGAAATTGCACACAAATCGAAGAAGCGCGCGGACGCGCCGGGTAGCTCGAGGGCGCGGGGCACTGCGCGCGAGCCCAGACTCGAGGGGAAGCGTGCAGTGACTCATAAGCGATCCAAGACACAGGCGCTTCTTATGGACTCGGATTCGGACACGGGCGAAATCCACAGCCCCTCGGAAAGTCTAGCGCCCTCGCGCCGTACTGCAAATCGCACCAAGCACACAGGGACTTCGTCCGAGGAGGACTGCAGCGAAGGGTCTTGCGATTCCGAGTTTATGGTCGCCATCCAGTCCAAGTCACGAACGAATTTACGTGAAAGTTTCATCCAAGTAGCGTCGACATTGGGGTCAGAACAGAAGACCGGTTTGCCAAGTGACGCCACACCAGTATCGACATCAGCGAAGCCGGCGCCTTCGACTCTCCCCGGGACATCCAAGCTTCACAAGTACGCTCTACTGAAGAACATGGCAGTTGACACCAACTCCCTTCCGCCGCGGACGTTTGAAATCACCTTGCCGTGGTCGTCGGGGCAAATCGGCTGTTTGCGCCGGTCTACCCTGACCAAGAAGCTTCTGGCCCGGTATTTCTCCCGCCCGGACCTCTGGCTTTTTTCACCGGCCAATAAAACCCCTGCTGCGTCTGCATGGAGGGCGAACTTGATTACGTCGGCGCAGATCTCCCGCCTATACGGCGATGAACCATGGAAATTTTTCGAGCACCCCAAGATAGGACTTGTGTTCCACTTGACTCCGTGGATCGGCACTTTGCTAGGCCGGGTGAAGAATTTCAACAAGATCCACGGCCAAGCAATTTGGGAAGCGTCCCACTACTTGGTTCTTCCCCCCGACCGGGTGCGAAAAGATCCGGGCCTGGCGACGTTCCAGAGCAAGCGCAAGCGACGTCGAATTCGGGCGGGCGAGGCTTGGAAATCCCTGTGCCAGTACATTTTGGACGGGATGCGAGCCCGCGAGTGTGACGTCGACGTGTTCTTGTACCCGGTGTTCCTCCACATGCCGAGGCGTCGCGTTGAGAAGACCAGACTGCTGGCCGACGACGGCATATGGTACCCCTGTCTTGATTGCGCTGAGCCGGTCGTGGACCTCAAGGATGCTTTGGTCCAGCTTGACCGGAAGGGCCCCTGGCGTAACATGTTTCAGGGTCAAGTGGAAAATCATCCGTCGATGGTCATCGGCCGTCTGTGGGGCGATAGCAAGTAAGTCGCAGGTAGTCGACCAGATAACTCGTAATAAATGTCATCATTTCTTTTTCATATGTCCGATCGTCAAATATCTTGAGATAATTTTACCACTCTCCCATAGTTGCACCGAACACGTTATCGTACACAGTTCCACCTCCATCACGAAAAATAGTCATCACATTCGTCATTCCACTACTCCAATTCGTCACAGTTCATCACAATTTCACATCAACTCCGGACCTTCCACATCTTCACACCGGTCTAGACCGACCGATGCTACTGCATGTCTTGGTCTTGGTCTTCATGAGTCTGCATCACTGCGAAGCGATTACGACTGACTCGTTCTCGTTCGAACTATCGTAGAAGATCCCCACAATTCAATTCGAGCTCGTCGACCCAAGTTGATTCATCATGGTCCTTCCATCGGACCAGGTACTCTCGGTGAGTCCGACCGAACCTGGTCTTCTTGGTCGACCGAACATCTAAGACCTTCTCCACTTCAAACTAGTCTTCCTCTAATGGTCGTTCCCAACTGTTCTCCGGCAGTAACGCTTCATCGAAATCAAATCTTCTTTCTTCGTCTACCAGACAGGGAGTTTTGGGTCGATCAGGAAATTCTCGGACCAGCTTCAACTTGGACACATGCACGATCGGGAAGACCTTGTAATCTGTACCAGTTGTTACTAGACGGGCAGCGTGCTCACCGATGAGATAGGCAACATGGAAAGGGCCGTGCCACATGTGAGCCAGCTTCTTCGCATAGCCCTCTTTCACTCGGTCTAGGTATAGCCATACCCTCGCCCCTGGTTCTATACCGTGGGGTCGGACCTGGTCATTGGTCCGGTCTGCCCGGTCTTGTGTGGCCTGACGCAGCTTTTCGTTGACGACTTCTTTTGCACGCTGGTAGTGTTTCTGGACCTGCATGCGCCAGCGTCGAGCATCGCGATCGCGGGTCCGGGTGCAACCGATAGGTATCGCAGCTTCCAGTGTCGACCGAGGGTCCCATCCATATGTCAGATAAAAAGGCGTTTCTCCTCGGACCCGATCGGTCGACGAGTTGAGTGCAAACACCAGCCTTTCTGAGTATTCGTCCCAATCGCGCTGGTCTGGGTCAGCAACGTACATCTTGATTGCTCTTGTAATAGTTTGTACCATAAGTTCTGCCGATCCATTCGCTTGCGGACGATATGCCATCGTCGCACTCTGTTTCTGGCCCAGCATGTTATTGAACGACCGGAACACCTCGGCCATAAAGCCGGGTTCCTGATCGTGCCTGATGACCTCGCTGGCGCCGAATCTTCGGAACACACATTCTTCGTAGCTATGGGCGATCTGCTCCGCTGACCGAGATGCACTTGCCTTCGCAATAACTAGACCAGTGAACAGGTCTACCCAGATCAGCAGCTCAGTGTTGCCGCGCGTCGATCTAGGTAGTCACGGTATTTGGTCCATCGCTATGACCTGGAAAGGGTAGGTAGCTTCGATATTTCCGGGCGATCGCCCCTTGATTACCGGTCTACCCTTTCCGGTGTCGCGATCCGTGCAACAGCCCACATATTTCTGCACACTGAGGAAAAGACCTCTCCAGTGGAATTGGGACCTGATCTTGTGATAGGTCCTGCCTATGCCCTGATGTCCCCCTTCTAGACTCACGTGATAGTGATGAAGGACATCCGGATGCAGCAACTCGGGGATCACTAATTTCGCCAGTCGGTCCCGGTCTGCACTGTCTTGGTCGGCATCGCGGAAGTAATACAATAATCCATTATCATCCACTTCGTAGCTATCCGCGATCTTGATGCACTCTTTCGCTTGATCGTTCGTCAACTTGGACAGTTCACCACGCAGGTAGGTCTGCAGGTTCATAATCCATTATTCTTCGTCCTGCGCCTTGAGGATCCGCTCCATCCTTAACTGTTGCACTGCATGTTCGTTCAAACTTTCCTTAGGGAACGGTCGGCGAGACTTCTGAGCTTTCGATCTAGTCGCGACCATCACATGCACCTGGACTGGGGCGTTCTTGGGTCCGATCACCTCTGGGAGCCTGTTTATATTCACCAATTCATCCAGAACGGCCTTCTCGGTGATCGTAGCCCCGGTCTGGTCTTGCATGGCCTTGGTCGCGAGGTAGTCGGCGCTTCTGTTCCAGTCCCGTTTCACGTGCAATAGCTCGTGGTTTGGGTGGTCCTTCAATGCCTTCATTACTCGATCATTTAGCGTCCTTAGTCGTGGAGCCTTGCAGTCGATCTCTCCGGTGATCTGTCTGATCACTAGGTTGGAGTCACCACATATGATAACTCTCCCCTTCTCTTGCGACGACAGCAGGTCCAGACATAGAAGTAGACCTCGGTACTCCGCCTCGTTAACAGTAATATCCGGCGTGAAATCGGCAGCGGCTGCAACTATAGACCATTGTGGCAACTTCCACAATATGGCACTATAGGCGCCGACCTTCTTCTTCACGCTTGCCGATCCGTCAAAACTTAAGACCAAGAGCTCTTCATCATGGTCGACGGTCGGTGGCGGTATCGAAACTGACTGCCGAGGTTGCTTCCTCGGGGCAATCGCTATCAATGCCTCGTCCACTTCAGACCGAGGGGTGATACTGGCAGATAATGTGCCCAATATCTCTTCCTCGCCCCCGGTGCACTTAACGACCTCGAGGGTCTACTGCGACAAGACCGCCGACCATCTGCCTAGACGTCCGTCCATCCCATTGGCTGATAATAGCCAGGCCAAAGTAGACCGTCTTGAAAGGACCTTTATAGGTCGGCCGACCAGCAGGTTGTAACACACATCCAGAATTCGTAGCAACGCCAGAACTTCTTTCTCGACAATTCCATAGTTCACTTCATTTGGTTTTAGCGTCCGGATCGTAAACGTGACTGGATGATACACACCATCGTGATCTTGCACTAAAGTGGCCGAGATAACCCACTTAATGGCATATACAATAATGGTCGGCACTTTTTCGGGAGCGAAATGCTTGAGAATCGGTGCCGTCGCCATCTTAACCTTCAACATACCAAAGGCAAACTGTGCACGCTTCATATGATCTTCGGCCTCCATTTGCGGACAAACTGCAGCAAGACCAGAGTCGGCGCCCTCCTGTAAAGTTGCCCGATCTCCTTCGCGCAACATATGATAGTCAACTTCTCGGAGCTCGTACAGCACAGCCGCGTAGATAGCAAAGTCTTCAATGAATCGGCTATAATAATTCAAGCTCCCCAGGAAGGACTGCATTGCCTTCAGCGATCTGGGGAACGAGAGGTTACTCAGCGAATACAGGTCCTTGGAATTAGTCTCTAGACCATTGTTCGAGACCATATGGCCTAAATGGGCGACCTTGGACATACCCCAAAAACTTTTCACGGCACTGATAGACAGGTTCCAGCGGTCGCATGTCTCTAACAATCGTTCAACCTTCTCGCACATATCGTTCCATGACGAAGCAGGTATCAGAATGTCGTCGATGTACGACCGCCTCCCTAGAACGGACGGTCCTCTTTCCCGATCGGGTTCACCCTCTCTAAACACATCATAATTTTCAACAGGGTCCCGATCGGTCTTGATCTTGAAGTGTCCGTACAATGCGTTGTCTATCAGCCTTCGATAGATCTGGGGCGCGTTCTTCAGACCTAACGGCATACGATTCCACTCGAAAAGACCAAACGGCGTCACAAATGCGGAAATTTCACGGGCTCGATCAGTCATCGAGACCACCCAAAATCCACTTGCCATATCTAGCGAACAATACCACAAGGTCTTGTCGAGGTCTTCCAACAGATCATTAATCAGCGGCATCGGGTACACCATGAGTTTGAGTCAACCGATTTACCAGCCGATAGTCGATGCACAGTCTAATGTCAACGCCGTTCTTCTTGATAACATTTACGATCGGCGAGGCCCATGGCGAGGTCGACGGTCTAATAATCTTGGTGACCAACAGTCCTTTAATGAGATCAGAAAGCTTTTCACGGTACTGTGGCGCCACGCGTCGACATCGCTGGGCAATCGGCTTGGCATCTCCAACGTCAATATCGCAAATCGCACCACGGGCTGCAGGTGGTGTTGCCCTTTCCGATCAGCAGATGTCTTTTCTTCCATATGATATTCTTCAACTGCTCGATCTGGTCTGGACTGTTAAGGTCTTGATCACCCACTTGTAAATCATCCATTGTAACTTCGGGCGAGTCTTAAGACACTTCAGGGAGGACTGCTATTTGGCTTCCCAGCTCCTGAATATACTGTTCCCCGCATTCATGTACACAGACTTGTTCATCTTCTGGGGTGATATCACCTAGACCATCTGGACCGGCTGAACGCCCCTGGTCTTGATCGACGGGCTGTCCTTCACTGATATCGGTCTGATTAGGAACACCGTCATGGTCCGACCTAGCAATTTCATGTTCCCCTTCTTCCGTTTCTTGCTCCTCTGTCGCCTGGTCTTGTGCTGACACCACGTTGACTAACCTTGGCTCGTCTACTTGATGGTTCACCGTTCCTGGTGACTGCGGCGCCTTTCTTTGGACCAACATCTTTTTCGGGGTGACATAAATTGGTCTTTCCACTAAAGGTGAGATGTCCACTTCCACCGACCCATCATCGCTGATAAGATCGGTGGTCGATTGGTACGCCAGGTTTTGCCACTCGACATACCGCCTCGATCCAATCGAGACGAACCCCATCTTCCTTGGTACCTTCCCTTCTGCTAACCACATACCGACAATAGTGTTATTGTCCAGTGTCAGCGGCTTGTCACCGATATTGGTAACACGGACAAAATCACGTCGACCAGCACTCTTTACGAAGGTCGAGACCCACCGATCGCCCCTGGTCAACCATAGCTTCCTCGAACGAAAACCTTTCTCAACCGGGGTATCGGCAGACCGACCGACTGGGATAGTGAGGTCTTGGTCCCACCGGACCAGATCGGTATACGAACCATACAGAGGTCTTCGACCAGCCAACTGGACCTGGACCTCATCCGGGAGTGTAAGCACTCCATGTGACAGGTCTAGGCGAATACCAGCTAGGACCATGAAATCCATACCTAGTAAAGGGTCCTGACCAGCCGACTTGCCAACCCAAGCGCTGAAAAAGTAGACCAGCGATCTCGACAAAGTAATTTTCACACGCATTCTTCCTTCGGTCATATAAGAGTTTTCACCGATCCCGACGCATTCCTGTCTCTGGGTATCGTCTATACGACATCCGACCTTACGAGCAAAGGCGGAGTCGATTATCGAGACTTCAGCTCCAGAGTCGAACAACATCGTCGCTTTCTGGTTATTAATCTTGTCACAGGCTTTCGCCTGCTTGAACCATTTATCAGTCGCGTGATACTTCCAGTATCCGCGGGATTCTCCAGGCAGCAAGTCCAACTGCATAACCACCTTAGTCCGGGAGTACTCATCGGTCTTCACACTGTAGACCGGATGGTCTCGGTCGACGCAATTTGGAATAGAACGTGTATTGTCGGTCTTATCCTCCTTGCCGACATATTCATAGATGTGAACCGTAGAACGCTCGGCTCGATCCAGATTCCAGCCTGGCGAGCGTTCTAGTTTAACATCTTTTCTGCGTCCGGCGGCAGCATCCCCGCGTGATTGTCCGGCACGTATCACTTGCGTATCATGTTAAAAAATTATTCAATCTTGCAGTGGCCGGCCTCGTGGATCTCTCCACATGACTTGCATACGAAGAGGTAGTGGTCAGTCGGGTGGCCGCGTCTCTCGCACTTCTTGCACACCATCTTCTTCCAGCAGTTTGGGCCATCATGTTTGATCGACCCACAGTGGGAGCACTTCCGACGAGGTCGGTCCGGATCGGACTTGCTTCCGTTCATTCCCTTCCGGTCTACCTGGTCGGACTTCGACCTGGTCTTCGGGGCAGGTCCCGCAACATAGACGTAACGATACTGGTCTTCATCCGATGACTCCTGGCTGGATTGACTTCCACTTTCCCCTTCTGACCCCGTGCTGTCATCAGCTACAATTGCCTTTACCTCTCGGGTCGGTCTGGTCCAAGGTCTCTTGACCGGATCGGTCTGGGTCTTGGAACGATAACGACCTGATCCACCAGCGGTCTTCGCTCTCATACTACGCGACTGTTGTAACGTCCGCAGGGTCTGTTCTATTCGCCCGCATCCTTAAGACGCAGTAGAGTAAGCTGGTCCGCCAGTTCTTGATCGTCAAGGGTACTAATATAGTGACCCACATGTTCCAGAGCAGCACCGTTCGGCGGGTTATTCTCTTAGATTGTTATGCCGGCGCGAAGTGCAGCCACGTTCAACCGATGCAAATATTCGATCGGTGTCTCGTCGCTCCGCTTCTGCATATGGTGATACTTGCGGGCACTCGAAAATCCGGAGTTACAATATTGCCCTTCAAACTCTGCACATAGCTGGTCCCAGTCAGACCGGACATCCCGACCTAACTGTTGGATCCAGTTGGCAGCCGGTCCTTTCAACAAATCCCGGAGAATCAGACACCTTTCACTTTTCGGGGTCTGATCTCGCAGGAACGCAGACTTGACCCGACCGAACCAAGACCGGGCCTGGTCTTCATCAGTATCCTTGCCAGTGAAGTCCTTGAGGTCGGTCGTCGCGGCCATACGGATGCGCGGAATCGCAGCAGATCCAAAGTCGTAAGCAATAGTGGAGGCTAGGTTAGACTTGCGTGGCTTGCCCGCGCCCGTACCGTCTGACCCACAGTGGTCGTCAAGACCGCCGACCGACTTCATGTCACAGTCACTTGTCTTACTTGGTCTACGCGGTCTGTCCGGTTGCGGCTTGCGCTTCCCTTTGCCGACTTGCTTACCACTTCGAGTGGGATTGTCCGCAGATGTTACCGATTCCATATCCACATTTCGGCAAACATTGGCACTTTGCTGGGTAGACCGGTCTTGGACATGTGGGCGCAGAGGTGGTCTAACCCGGTCTTCCATGAAACGCTCCATCATCGTCTCAAACATGGCTTGGACGTTAGCTGGAGTCATGGGCAACGTGTTGATACCCTTCTTTTTCGGAACTGAGGCCTGTGAGGGTCGCTGGAGCCCCGACTGGCAAGCAGCCCATTGCTGCCGCACGTCCTTTTTTTGTTCCGGTTGGGCATGGTCCACCCCCATGGTCATCCGCTCGACACCAGTCTCCAACTCTGATGAGCTGTTCGAGGCCGGTGGAGATTGATAAACCGATTCGTCATCAGAACCAATGTCAACAAGCGCTGTGGAGACTTCAGCGACCTTCACTGCTGCGGTGGGAGTTGGGCGGCGAACCGCCCCCACCAGTGGGATCAAATGGTCGTGGAAGGTCGACATCGACGATTTCAGCCTCCAAGTCTCAAATTCAAACAGTTTTTGGACATCGGCGGGGCTCTGCATTTTAATGCCAACCTCCGCCAACATCGCCACCAAGTTCTTCACCAACAGTAATGGGCGATCACTCTAGACCGGCTCGGTAGTGGGACCGAGAAGATGGTCGGGGATCTGGAGGTTAAACACCCGAAAGACCACGTCAAAGCGAAAAAATCGTTTCAGCTCAAAAATGTAATACATCTTGTTTAGGTCTTCTTCAGTGATGCCTCCATCTCCGACCTGCGACTTTTCTTCGAGGTCGTCTTCGTCGGCCGGATTCCCAACCCTTTCTTGGGAATCTTGGGTATCTTGGGGACCTTGGGGAGGTTGGTATGTTCGTTCTGATCAGCCTCCAAGTATTTTTCGTCTTTTGATTTTCCATCATTTTTTTATGCACATACATAGGATCAGGACCAAGGTCCTGATCCTTTCCGGGACTATAGCATGACTTGCTATAGTCCCGATCGGCTCCGGTGGGAGACTTTTGGGGAGGAAAAAAATTATTAATCCCAATCTGGTCCTCCGCCAGGCCAGACCGGACATCGCCATCTTTATCGAGAACGAATACGTAAGGTGATAGCCTTTCCTTACGCCCTCTCCAGAACGATTCCAAATTCAAATCTTCAAATTCAATCTTTGATGACACCTCGCGGTCATATCCACGATCACCAAGTGATCCGGGCACGCGCACCATTGTGGTGGAGTCAAGTTCGAAATCGAATACATTTGTATCGACAACCTGACCACCACCATCGTGCCCAGCCTTCCAAGTTACGGGGGGGGTACCCCGCGGACCTCCACTCGAAATCTGGTCCGATCGTCCGCTGCTGGCAGACGACCGGTCATCATCCAAAGACACTTGGTCCGATCACTTAAGTTAATCTACCCTTGTGTACCCGATGGAATGGGCTAGTTACACACTCGGTGGATCGAGATCGCAGATTGATCTGATTCTGTCTTGAATATCGGAGCCCGTGCTGGCTAGGTGTACCTAGGGCGGAACTCTTCACCCCAGGTACGTACAGACCAGAAACACTTCCAAAAGATAAATTCCAATAGGTCGATCGTCCAAACGATCTAGACCTGACCAATACGAAATAATAGAGGGTAGACCAATCAACCGGTCTAGCCCCTGACCAATATGAGAGAAGACCAAAACCGGTCTAAACTCCAACCAATGTTGCAATGAGCCAATATGTCCACGTGAAGACCCAATATGCCCGTGAAACTCCACAAACGATATCTCCACGTAAAGACCAATCCAGTGAATAGCACGTTCCAAACGTACTTGACTTAAAGTGTCGAGATCGCCAAATCGTACTCCCGTCAAGGGACTTCCGGTGGCAAAAGTGCGCGTGCGGCGCGTCCAGACCGGGTATAATAGGCGATAGGGGATAATTCTACCGTCTGGACCCAAACACTCCGCGGCGGGCGGAGGCGACTAGTGTACGTGAAAAGAAGAACGTCGACCCCTTGCTGCGGTGTAGACCAAGACCAGAAGAGGTTTTTGCCACTTATTCCTAGACCAAAAACCTTTACCGGAAAATCCGTAACCAAAAGACTCTTACTTGGAAAAACCGCAACTAACCAATAATACTACCTCCCTATGGTCCCTAATGTACCCCCACAAAATTATGTAAAATACCCAATGTCAGGTGACTCACCCAAGACCGGCGTTCTTGATACTCCTTGAATCTGATAGGCTAAAAAGCCCCCCCTTGTCTAGACCAATCGGAAACTCGACCAACTGCCTTGACCAAAAGTGACCAAATTTGTGGTACACTTCACCACAACGAATTCATCCATCTTCACAAGATTAGCTTCATTCTCCGACTGGATGCGATCACGCTGGATTTTACGTTTGTGGGACTTGGATGTAAGCTTGATCAGCCGCTCGGACAAGAGTTTGTTCTTCGACAAGGCGTGGTCGCGCTCTTGCTGCGCCGTGATGAAGTGCTTACGGAGTTGATTAACCGTGGCGCGATCTTGGGCTGCCTCAAGGCGCGAGATCTCCTCTGCCTGATGATCGATGGACTCCGTGTGGACCGATAGAAGATAAAGATCTCGATCTTGACCACCCTCCAGATCGCAGATCCGACCGAGTTGCTCAGATATGGTTCTTCAGTCTGGTCTGAGATCGTTGACGGTAGTACGAACGTAATCGCGCAGAGGCACAGCCCGTTCACGGAACCACTCGATCTGCTGATCACGATCAGCGAGTTTTCGGGCAAGACGTGCCTTGGACTTCTGCAGCATCTGGACAGAGCCTTCCATGACCGACAGTGATTCAGTCAACATGACGATTTCTTCTTGCTGCGTGCGCATCTTTTCTTGATGCGCAAAGGCATGATTGATTACCGAGATCAGGTTGTCAGCCGTGGAGCGATCAAGGGATGAGTTACCATCCGTGATCGACTGCATGATCAGCTTGTCGAGAATGTGAAATAGATGATCACGACAACCAGATCTATGGCGACCTGATCGAAGAGTGGTAACGACTTGATTGAATGTGACCCGATCGATGGGAGAAAGGGCTGATCATTTGGTGGTAACGAAATGATCGATGATGTCATGATTGATGGGTGATAACGGCATGATCGATGATGTCATGATTGATGGGTGACAACGGCATGATCGACCCACGCCCCAACCGCTGTACGGCTGGGCAGAGGCTCAGGGCGGCTGTGGGGAAGCGTATCGAAGATTTTGAGGCCAACTGTGGTGAACATGGACGGTCCATCAGATCAGAAGCGGCACAAGGTAAAAGTACACGATGGAAAGCGACAGGCACATGATATATCAGGTTGATTGGTCAATGGAGCACATCAGGATGGGTAGCTTTGATTGGTTGATAATTGGTAATTGTTTGATTTTAGGATATATGGATAAATAACGTTCTCCTTTTGCGTCCGATCACCAAGATCACCGATTGGTACGGCGTTATCACCTTGCGCATCCCTCTCTTTTACATACGCACCTCTACACGTCCCGGGAGGGAGCACTTAGTGCACTTTTTGGCCCACCAGCAGACGTAGAGTTTTGAAGAACACACCCGCAACTCCGCCCGCTGTGTGAGAGACCCCTCTACGGAAAGGTTATTGGGGACGTGATCGAGCCAAGTGTTCTCACCCCTTCCCCCATTGGTTCTCGACTTTCCCCTAGAAGTTCGGCTGCTCTAAGCGCCCCTTGGGAACTCTAGGTGTATTTTTGCGAAATCCGTCGATCTGCACATAGAAAGTGCAGATCGACCCCCTTCCTCTCTAGTTTAGGCTAGGAATGCATAATATATTGGATATTTCCTTAGCGATATAGGCTTAAGAGGCTCGGCGATCAAGTGGTGCAGACTTCCGCCACGTGATCAAGTACCCCTTTGATGATCACCACTAGATCGAAACCGTCGATCTGCGACCTGCAATCTGAGATCATAATCCCTCAATCTCGCCAATTCGTACAAGATCAACGAAATCGATCTGCGATCTGCGATCATCGATCATCGATCATCAATCTGTAATCATCCGATATCTCGTCGATTAACGCAAAATCAACTAGATCGACCTGCTATCTGGGATCATCGATCAGTGATCATCGATCAGCGATCTGCGATCATCTGCAATCTCGTCAACCTACACAAGATCAACTAGATCGATCTGCGATCTGAGATCTGCGATATGCGATCTTCGATCTTCAACCCCCAGTTTATCCCCGCGACCTCGAATCTGCAATTTTTGCACCTGATCGACACCCGTTGATCTGCTACGAATTCACCTCGATCTGCATCGGAATTGCACGGATCTACGTCCCAGTCACCTCGAGATCGACCCTCTCCCAAACCGTCGGGTACACAAGGTGAACAAGCCATAGGCAGGTCACAGTACAACCGGAGGACCCCCTTCGTTAGTCGGTAGTCTGGGCACTGTGGGAACGACTGTCCAAGCCTCAAAATTTGTCCAGCTGATCCACCACACCACCCATATTAGTACTTACCAAGATCCCTACTAAGCGACGGTCCACTGAGTTTGTAACCACCCACACCAATGGGTACACAAGGTGAGATGATTAAAGACGAATCGGACTCGGCGTCCTGCAATGCCGATCGGTCGCCCGATCGTCACACAGGCGAAGGTTCGCAGGATACCCCCCCCCCGTAAGTTTGTCGGCTGGGCGCGATGGTGGTCAAGTTCCTGACACTTCGGGGTTCAATGTTGAACTGGACTACACCACACTACTACTCACGCTTCTTCGGGTCTACGCAAAATGGACAAGGAAACATTTCAACAACAACTTCTAACCTGATCTTTTGTTGCTACCTGAGCTTTCGAGACTAAATTCGGATTTTCCGAGGACACCCAGACTGGGTAGAAGCGTGTTTCCATCCACAACACATGTCAGGGCATCAAAGCGACTGCTGCAACACGGTATCAATTTCAATGCTAGGGCATAAAGGTATTGGGAGAACTTACCAGCGGACTTTCTCCTTTGGTTGGCGACCCATACAACTCACAATCAAAGCGGATACTCCTTTCGTATGTTTCTGCATCAGGCCAGTCGCCTACACTCTGACCTTCACGGTCATCGCAATGATAACCTTAATCACGGGGAGCTGGGTAATAATCTCTCCACCTTGTGTACCCATGAGTATGGTGTGGCTACGTTCTCCTGGGTAAACCCTTGACGATTATATTTATGTTGCCCGTAGGGCAGATAACAATGGATGGAGAGAAGGTCAGCAATTATACTTGAGTAAAATTTACCCGAAACGCCGAACTAGACACATTCGATCGGTCAGGTCAGCTAAGACGGGTATACTTCTCTCAGTGATTTCTGTCGGGGGAACTTCCGAGCAGCCAAATACTATACTGCCGAGAACGTGATCAACAATAGTGAACCTTGTTAAGCCTCTGCAGTCGAAATCAATGATGCGAAGATACATTCCAAGTTGCATCTTAAAGTGAAACGTAATCTGATTTATTTTATCCCTAAATCGAATGAGCACAATGTACACCACACCAACTCGTGTGATCAATTATATCATCAACTCCTATCGCATGATTGATCAATATTACCTGACTGGAGTAGCCTTGTAACATGTCCTTCTTTGATGAATCTTGAACGTCCCGATTAGGCCCCTTACTCCATCCGCCAATCGAACTTGGTAATAACACCACTAGATCTCTTTCTTCAACGGGCAGCTATTAATGCTTGTTCAGCTTCATACTATACTTTTTGAGCCACCAACAGTCCCAATTCTGGATGCTGTCGAGTAGGCAACCATTCATACTTGCGTATACACTTCATACATCCTGTTTCAGCCTAATAATCACCGCAATCATCCCCAGATCGTACGAACTTTTTTGACGCCCTGCGCACGGGTAGCTTTTCCACCGATCATATCACTGCGATCACGATTCAGCCTATCATATCGCTCGCTTACCGTTACATCGAATAGTTTTTTTCTCAGTGGGTGAAGATAGTTGACCGTCCGGATTTTCCTTAAAAGTGCCTCACCACAGGCGCCTCTGAGTCTTTTCGCTGCCTTAGAGCGGTTACGATCTCACACTTCATTATGTCTTAAAATGATAAGCATCAACCACTTGGTAAGTGGCTCTGCCATTCAGTTCACCCATACCTGTCTGTCCTCACTAATTTACTATGGAATGCCTGGTGCACACGGCGTATCCTAAGACAGAAAAGAAAGGTGTGGTGGAGTCAAGTTCAAAATCAAACACCGAAGTGTCCTGAAGTCAATCACCATCGTGCCCAGCCGAACAACTTAAGGGGGGGGCGCGAACCTTCGCCTGCATGCCAATCGAATGACCGACCTGCACTACAGGACGCCTGGTCCGATTTTTCTTCTGAGTTGTCACCTTGTTTACCTATTGGTTTGGGTGGTAACACACTCGATGGACCGTCGCGCAATATGGATCTTGACGGGTACCAATATGGAGGGTACCACTTCTGGGTTAATTTGTACCAATAACCAGCGAAAGATAAACCAAACAATCCGATCGGCATATGGAGCGGAAATAGTCACTCCAAATGCAATGAAAACTTGGGGCAGACCGCGAAGCGGTGTGGGTACCCAACCAATAATCTGGGGCAGACCGCGCGTAGCAGTGTGGGGACCCAGCAAATACAAATTTGGGGCTGACCGCGTGACGCGGTGCGTAGACCCAACCAATAATCTGGGAAGATAGCGAGATGCGATGTGGGGACCCAGCCAATACAAATGATTATAACACGTTCCGAAGTGTGGGACTTGAGGGGTGAGCGAACGTTATCGAGCGCCTCCCGTCGTGGGTTTTCCGGAGGACTTTATGCGCCTGTTGCGCGTCTTCCCGGGAAAGTTGAGCTAGAGGGGACCGTGTTAGCCCTCTGCTCCAAATAACTCCGCGGTAGGAGCGGCTACTTATGCAAACCAAAGAAAAACGTACATTATATTTAATATCCAATTAAAAACCTAATATGTAAACTACATGCAAAATTGTGTGACTCACCTAAATCTGCGTACTTAACACTCCAGACAGACGATTGGCCCAAAATACTCACCCATTTCAGCCAATCCGGTCGCTCCAACTTGATCAACGGTATACCGGTACATGCTAGTAAAAAATCACCTTCACTTCACCCCAAAGGCTCCGGCTGAAAATGGCACCTAGTATCCAGACCACGACATAGAACGACGCTTGGTACCGGGCATGATCGAGCCTTGGGGAAATCAGTATCTTGCAAATCCCGACGAACATTCATGTCTCCTAAGTTGGTTACCCTGTGAACAAGTACTTTTCATGGCCTAGATCAACAAAATAACTGCTGGTTTATCTTTTAATACAAAATTCCTCATGCCTGTACCTTACGTTTTTTTTTTACTTCAACTTTTATTTCAATAACATTCGTACACAGTCATGCATCCTCAATCTTACGTTACATCTTTTCATCACATCACACACCTGACCGCCGCTCGGTCAGCACTATATCGGCACTGATCCGTCAAAATTATGAACTAGCCAATCTAGCGGTCAGGTTAGATTACGGTCAGGAGTGAAATGAGTTTCCACATTACCAGGAATTTGCGATAGGTCCTCCCATATCGAATAGTTCTTCGACCTCTCTATCTTTCCTCATTTTATACTCATCCTGCACGAGCGGCTTTTCCAGCTCTCTTCGGGCACAAGAAATAATCCTGGAAAAGACTGTGAAAGGAAAAGTTACCCACCGAACAGTTTGTGTTCACCTGAGAGACGTGCCGGGAGGTGCCTATACCAGATATACATTTTTACAATATGCTTTAGAAATGGTATGACCTCCAAGCAAGTCGAGAAAGTGTTGAGCTAGGCTACTTGTCACGTTTGAATCTGTTTTGACCGGGAGGTAGAAAGTCCACATCCATTCATATGTCGGTGCAGGAGTAAGCAAGAAGAAGAAAATGTAGCGGACAGTACATTAAATTTGACGATAAGGCGTCGTCGATTATGGGGAAGCGGCTCTAGTGGCTGTCCAATCCGTACTCCCAGATAGGATAAGATTTCTCAATCAAAAGTCATCATTGAGCTTAAATGTGCCTACCCCTGGACCATCAGCATAATGAGACAAAAATGGAAGATACGTTGCCGGTGGTGGAGTAGTCTGTGTACAAGATCTCAACCAAGATCTGGACCCAGAGATCAGAGTCCTCAAAACGGCACGTCGGTAGGTAGGTGAAAGGTCAGTAGCAGTGGCGGAGACGATTGTGAAACAGATTCTCGAAGATGATAAGCTCCAACCGTACGGCAAAACAAGTTGCCCACAGTTTGGACGTGTGTGTTCCAAAGGTTTGACGCAAGCGAAAAGAGATCCAATATGAACGATAGTCTGGATTTTTTGCATCTTCGGTCAAAGATAGAGAGCAACAATGGCCTATCACCCGGCTCTCGCAACAGGCTGTGGGGATCATCGCAACACCGACTATCGACATACGTGATTCGATGTCGACGTCTTAAACCTGTGAAGACCTCTTTGGCGATCAATATTACCCAAGTAATATGATAAACGTCGGTACATCAATGAATTATTATTCAAGCCTGAATGGAAGTTATCATGGAAGAATTGGGAAAATAGAGATTACCTATGTCACTTTTGTTGAGAATTAGAACAAAATTACTTGAGAACGCTTCTTAAAGCACTTGCCTTATGGCAACGTGGAATATGCATGTCAGGAGGAATGCCTTGAAGCGTTCGCTCACATTTAAACGCTCATGTGGAGCAGTAATAGTCTAATACTGCGTAACTGCAGTCCCCGCTCATTACCGGAGAGGGGAATGCAGTTACACAGTATCAGACTATGTGGCCCATTGGAATGATGTGCTTAACATGGAGACCCGTAGTCCTAACCTAAAGCACTAATTTTGAGCTCGCGCAAAATCCTGCCGCTCCAACGCTTTCAAAGGTCTGGGTTGTCCGCCCACATCTCAAGCGGCTCCCAAGAGTCAAACTATTTGAGGTAACCTACCCATTCGGCTTGAGCGATTTGTAACCAAGGTCTCAAGAATATAGTAGGTATTCCACCGACTTATTGAAGAGGGGGAGATGGCAGCAGAAATGTACGATGCCGCCGAGTCGAGAAGCACAAAGTGTGGCGTCTGAAGTTGAGAAGGGTCCATCTGACCTTCACAAGATCTTTTCTTTCCTTGATGCTAATATGGCTGGATGAACAAGTCCCTTTGTTCTTTTTTTTTACGAGAACCTAGATTTGTGGAAGGCAAATCTTGCCATTCAAGACAAGGTTTATCGGAGCAAGAAAGTCTGCGGAGTTCTCACAATTGCTATAGTCGGATGATTGGTCACTTTTGGCCGATCTTGCTTGAAACGACACTCTTTGCGGGAACTCGGGTCGTCTTCGTGGTGAGCCAAAGCGTAAAGCTTGAGATGCAAGACATCGAATGTCTGGTGCAGGAGCATTGAGGTGGGGATGTATAATGTATAGGCATTTCATTTAACAATTTGGACCTTACAGGTTCCGGTGGACCTTACAGGTTCCGGTGTTTTATGCAGCTACTTCCGTTGTTGGTTGCATGCATGGGTAGGGAGATTAGTGGTTTGCAATATCAGAGAGAAAGTTCATTCAAACAAGGTTCATTATATTAATAATGAACTTTGTTGAATGAATTTCTGCTCTTTCGTCCATTCTTGTCAGCATTTTGCGTCAGCTTAAGAAAAGAGGAAGCAAGTGCATTCTTCACGTAACATATTACAACTTGACGCGGTAATACGAATTCTTCTGCTGCTTTATTACCAATAGTTATATCGTCAACTTTATCCGCCGCTTTCGGATCAAATGCGTATTCATAATTTCAGCCGAAACGTCCGAAACTGAAATGTTTATATTATTGTAGAAAATTTTATGAGCTCTATTCAGGATCTATTTCATCTCCTGTCAATATGACGGATGCCGTGGCCACATGTACTGCTGCATCATCAGTAGCGGGATCGGCAGCGGAAACGTCTACTGCTATGTTAGAAGTAGGAGCGTTCAACATCTCTTCGCAAGTTGCCACTGCAACTTGCCTTATGATTACATTAACCCCATCAACATTGAAGCGTTCCTTCCCTTACTAGTATTTGGCGTACCACCAAGTAATGATGGGTTGTGAGGATGACACATGGCATCAACGTAAAGAACGGTGTTTTCTTTGTTGAAGCATGCACGAAATTGCTTTTAAAAAAACTTACTGAGTGGAAAAACGTCACTCCAGTGTACCAAGACATACGCGTAAGAACGAAGCATGTCCCCAGAACGCGATTCAATCGTTCTATTTGCCCATCCGTTTCCGGATGGTCCGCGATTGACATCTTCAACTGCGTAACATCCCGTAACTTCGGATGTCTACCCGAGACTATGTTTTCACGCATTCCGTGTATGTGGGTCGACAAATATCCGCGCTGTTTGCGCGGAAGTGTTTTTTTACGCTGCAGTAAGATGTACAATAATACTGAACCGATCTACAAAAAACATATCCTGTCTTCCGACTTTTATCAGGCGGAAGAATAAAAACAAAGTCAACGAAAATGGAATTCCGACACTCTGTCTGAACCGACAAGGATTTAAGTGATCTTGCGCAGTTTGCGTAGACTTTACGAGCTGGCAAATATCGTAATGCGCGCTTACTTGAGAACATACTTGTAGTAGTCCTCCAGTAGAAGTCGCGTGCAAGAGAAGACTATGTCTTCTCCCAACCTTGATGTCCCAAAATCATGATACGCATACATGATTTGGCGCTTGAGGTCATCGTCGTTGGGAAGAACGATGCGCCGTTCATTATCTTGTATAGCAGCAGACCATCGTGCAATTGATAGCTTTACACGCCTTTGCTTAAGAACTGGAAGTTCTTCGTATTTTGTTGCTGATTAATTGTTTACATAATCATACAATAGACGAGTTTCTTCGTCTGCTTTATATCGTTCTTGTAATTGACGTACAATAGAGAAGCATGTGCAGTGCAACGAACTGGTAAGTACGTTTTCGTGGTTCTACGTGATAGCGCATCCGCCACCATAAACAACAAGGATCCTCCTAATAGATACATCCTAACATTAGCCAAGTTATACTTCAAAATGAACGAATTCCTTATTGTGGACCGGATAGTTGCGCTCAGCTGGATGCATCTGACGAGATTATAACATATTATGTGAGTGTACTGATGCAAGGAAATCGCGATCACCATGATCGCGATTGGGTTGCATTAGTGCACAACCGATTACAAAATTGCTTGCGTCGCGAACGAAGCCCAATAAGAGATTATTATCGACTATTGCTACCACTGGTGCTTCGGTCAAGCTGCGCTTGACTATGTCAATAGTTTCTTGACATTGGGTATCCCAACGGCATTCAACCTCCTTCATAAGCATTTGCGAGCGAAAACGTATATTGTCTGCGTAATTGCAAGAATATTTATGCAAGTATGTTTCTAACCCAAAGCACTTATACAGTTCTTCGACGTTGTTTGGCTACGGCCATTTAAATATTGCCCTGATCATCTCTGGATCAAAGCGAACCCCGCCCTTATCGACAAAGCAGCCAAGAACTGTCCTCCCACATGCACCAAAGGTCATTTATCTAAGTTTTCGCAGATCTTGCGTCTACGAATGAGCTATAACACATGACATAGGTGACTTATTCACATTATTTATGTCACTTTTATCGTATTCATCCATAGGTGACTTATTTACATTATTTATGTCACTTTTATCGTATTCATCCATTAATGATGTGTAACACATCGGTTGAATTTTTTTAGGGGGTTTCTTCAACCCCTGTTGTATAATCAGCCATTTCGCTTTGGTGCTTACCACCGTTAAAAGGATATCCTTCTGACGCACTAGAATTTGGTGTCAGATCCATCTCTCACATAGAAATTAATGAAGATGGTGCTCCCGCTCATGCCTTCAATGATGGCATCTTTTCCTGGTATCGGCAGTTGCGCCGATACCGTTACAGCGTTCAGCTTATTATAAGCATAACAATTTGCCAGCCTCTTGTGGCCTTCTTCACACAGAACGTGGGCTATTGTGTGTGAGGTTTACTTGCACACATAGCCTGCTTTACGACGAGCTTCAAATAACGCGTCGATTGCTTTCAACTGATCGCGCGGTAAAAAACCATTGCCGCTTGACGCAATGCTTCGTACTTGGCACGATATCTATCTCTTGTTGAGTCCCTTTACCTTTCGCGAGATCGTATGGAATTTCTTCTGGGAATACGTCAGCGCATTCCCAAATCTCATCAAGATAAGGAAGCGACTACCAGCTCAGCGCTTCAAAGTGCTAAACTCTGGTTTTATCTACTCGTTCCCGAAGTAACGCGGATGTTTGTTCGTTATATCCCCCATTTTATGATCGCAACGATGATGGAGGTTTGTTCGATCTGATCGTCGCCAAAGTTCTATACAAAAATATTCCAACTAAGGGTCGGAAGATCCATACCCCTAAGCATGGTTACTGAGCGTTAGAAACTGGGTAGCTTATCCGGCTCTCTGTTTGTGTTAGGACATTAAACATCCCATTGTCTCCGTAATCAAGTCAAATGAGCTCGCCTGACCTGTATCTTCTACAAGGTGGTTACTGCCTACCGTGGTAACATCATCAAGATCATTTTGCAGAATTGGTGCTTGAGGCTGAAGCGACCGCAACGATCTTGGCGCGGCCACTGCCCCGATATGTCTGTTTTTCATTAAAAAGTCAGATCGACAGCTTGCAATCGTTTAAGACAGTGTTTTGTAAAGTTGTTGTCGATTTTTTGCATATGGGAGGTGGCTTTATCTCTTGCTGCCCCCACTCAAATTCCATTTTGTGATCGAAAATGTTCGATATCAAAAGTTTTTTTTCCTCTGGCGTACGAAAAGGATGCCATTGCATCCTGGAACAAAGCCTCAGGATTATGAATCTGTTGATTAGCACTCGAATTCATTACTTAGATATAGTCGAAAACTTAGATCGTAAATGTCCTATAGTGAATCCAATATAAAACGAAAAGTAATCACACGTGATATCTTCACAGTCAAACACACGTTGGCGGCGAATAAGGTATCAGTTGACAGTTCGGTAAGAGAAGAAGAAGATATCAAAAACGGGGACTTATTCAACGGGATGTATATTGAGAAGTGATTATCTAGCTAACATGAAATTATGTAACTGATGTTGCTCCGGCGGAAGGCAAACATATATGTCATTGCAATTAGAGTTTGAGGCATACCAGGGGGTGATCAGAGAACCAGATGCAGTACTGCCCGATATGTCGCCACGCTCAAGTTGATCGACAAGTAGTAAAATGTAGTATGGATACATTTTATAAAGAATGTAAAAAGGACATCTATGTACGGATACAATTTATACAAAATATGTAAAAGAACGACATGTAGAATGGATACAATTTATACTAAAAATGTGGGGCGCTAGAGCGAAACCAAAAAATGATAGAGCCAAATCAATCGCGCTCCCGATTTTTTTTTCAGTTAAATTACTTCCTTTTTTGTCCAGTAGCAAGCTGTCCGATATATGTTTATATCGGTGCCACCGAAATGATAAACTATGAGAATGGTGGAGAGAAGCCTCACTGTGCAGTGTAATGAGTCAGGACTGGACGAGATTCTTCAGGGAGGGTTTTCAAGTATCTACCGCACAGCTTCTACCTTAAAAACGAGCAGTCGTCTTGGTTCTCATTAAGCATTCATGCCTCTTTCATTTCGTCTTGCACTAACTTGAGATTGTTTTATGTAGTTCCTGAAGTCCAAACGCGCCATGGATCTCGAACGGCGTCACGCACGGGAGGGTACAGCGTTGTTGAGTACAGTGCTGCAATGACAGCGGGAGAAGACGCGTTGACGCTGCGTTTTCGCAATGTCACGGGCGTCGTGCCCGCGGACGAACGACTCAAGTTTGAGCGAATGATCTTTTGCACGACACGCGGCAATTGCTTTACGTGGTTTTCACCCATTGACGAGCCATTGGTTGATCCAACCAATGGGCAGCCGGTCGTCAAGCACGCCTTTGTCATTTTCTTCCAGTCCACATTTATTGAGAATAAACTGCGCAAGATCTACGATGCGTTTCACGCGAGACTGTACTCTTTACCACCAATCGATGATCGTGTGGCGATAGCCCACTTGATCCAGAGCAATGCGGGGGAACTGAATCAGAGCAGTCACATTCTGCGTCGTAGTCGAGAGAGTTGTGTCCTCTTGTGTCGAGACGTGGCCGAGACGCTCGAGTCATGAAAGTGGTCGGTACTACAGGAAAAGGCAACGTATCATGCTCTCAACATGTTCCGTACTGATGTGAGTGGCATGCTCCGTGCGGAAGGCTGGGTCATCAACGAAGCCTTTGCGAGTGTACGTCATACCGTCACGCGTGCCCACACGACGGCGATGATAAATCCATGCCATCGCTCGTGGATTCTGTGGCCAAGCCGTGGCCCGTCCCGCCAACGTACTTTGAGACCAACAAGTTCACGGATGCGTTCCAGAATTTCTGGTTGCACGTTTGGGTCTCGAGCATTGTGTTGAATAGATCCAACAATATATTTCCACTCACAACTTTTCTCTAAACTTGTCATATACGTTGTCGGCGGCACAGATCGCCGGCGGCTCTAAACTGCGGGCATGGCTAAAGTTACAATCTGTTGCTTGCTACTGGACAAAAAAGGAAGTAATTTAACCGAAAAATAAATCGGGAGCGCGATTGGTTTGGCTCTATCATTTTTTGGTTTCGCTCTAGCGCGCCCCTAAAAATGTATTAAAACGGCATGTAGTATGGATACATTTTATACAAAAAAGGTCTAAGATGTATCCATACTACGTGTCGTTCAACGTGAGCAGGGCGATCGCCCCTGATATCAATTATCTAGTTTACATTTGGTTGATAGCGCAACCATTTCACTTTGGACGGGCAACGGTGCGACATTAAGTACGGCAATAAGATTAACATCGTGCGTCTTCAAAATTGGTTCACTATATCTGTTCCAAAAGTGTAGGATACGCCACGGGCTGGATCCGACCAAAGGAGATCAAATAGTAGGTTCTCGTCGGGCACGTCGGTTGGTCGGCGAGGTGTGAAATCGGGTAAAAGTGCACCGTGCATGTAGAATATCTGGGCATTAAGCGATTGGGAGAACGCAAGCAAGCCCTCACCTTCCCTCAACGACAGTACACAGTTGAAGCAGTCGCTGAATGCTCGCTAGACTTTAGCAAAATAACGGCGTTTGCACTCGTCGTAAATGCCGTAAAGGCGATTACTGACACTCGTGGTTACAGCAGAAATAGCTCGAATGCGAAAAGTAACCACACAGGTTCAATACTTTGTCGAGGTAGTCTCCTACAAAGAGATATCGTCGTTGGTCTGGAATCCTCCCGATCTCAAGCAGCCGCAACGCGTCTGCCTACTGGCCGTGCGTGTCCCATAATGTTAGTAACCTGTAAAAGAGGTGGCTGTTCCAAGAAAATCTGCAAGCCAAAAACACAATTTGAGACAATCATCCCTGGAAAATAGTTGAAAGAAAGCGCCCACGGTGCGAATTACAAGACATTAGAGCAGCAATTCATCCGTCGTACTATCAATGACTTCGGTTTGCGTTGGCTTATCCTGAACATGCGGATGATACAATCTACGATCTGAAGGTCCTGCATGAGCAGTATAGCTGAAGTTAGTATACAGTTCTAGTGGTACAAAATAATTTAATTTTTATGACGCAATCCATTTCTCAGACAATGAAGCGCGCGCTGGTAATCCGGAACGTATCAAGCCACGATGTGCCTCTGGATAGTCTGGATAACGCTTGCGTCCAGTGCTGTACTGCACAGGGATTTATCACAGAGCTGGCAGTGAACGAAGAGGCCGACGTCATGCATCAACTCATGCAAACACATGCGCGCTTCAGCGCCAGTAATGACCGGCGCCAGCAGGGTGTGCACGATACATTAACTTACGCTTCACCCGTTGTTCCTCCCTTCGACGCGGTCTTATTCCGTGCCTCTGGTCTCTCTGAGCGCCGACTTTACACGCTTTTGCGCATGATTCGCACTATCAGCAAGCAGATATTTCTCTGCGTTTTCAGTCCGCAGCTTGCAGAGCATCCCTTGGGACGTTATCAGTGCTTTCAAGTAGGAGCGTCCATGGTCACGGATTCCTTGGGTGCTGTGCGTGATGTCCTAACCTTCATAGCGTCTTGCGGGGAAGAGTCAAGTTATGATTCCCACACGAGACAAAAAAGGAGAGGCAGATCGGGAGGGCGTGACGGGTTTACGTGTCCAGTTTGCGGTAAGAGAGGAATGGATGAAGATCAGCTTTGGAAACACTGTCCATTGTATCATATAAACGATAAAAATACGGACGGAGTTATGTGTCCAATATGTCGAGAAACTCCCCGCGGGCCTTTCCAAGTACACATGCATAATGCACATGGACCGCCGGGACGACGTGAGATGGCGAGCGAGTTCCACATGGCCGACAGTACATTGTATTCGTTTGCACTCGTCGTGTGTCACAACAAAAAGTTAAACAGCTTTTTGCTGGTACAAGAATTTGCCAATTCAGGCTTTTGGTTGCCAGGAGGGCGCATCGATAGTGGCGAGAACCCGGCGCAGGCGGCAATTCGAGAGACGAAAGAAGAAGCTGGAATCGATATTCGACTAACTGGACTGCTTAAGCTAGAATATCATCCAAAACAAGACCGCAACGGTAGTCAGTATGTGAGAATGCGCTTTATCTTTTACGCCGAGCCATTGGATTGTGATCAGCCACCTAAATCGATTCCTGATTATGAAAGTGCAGGAGCGACTTGGTGTCACGTTAACCAAGTTGCGTCGTTACCGCTTCGTGGATCTGAGCCCGTCACATATTTTAATCATATTGCAGCAGGCAAGCCAATTTACCCACTTGATCTAGTTCACATGACCTCCTCGGCATAGCATGAATTGACAACTTAAGGCTGTAGACATCGCGCTTGTAAAAAAACGGAGAGACTTTTGACGATGCCGCTGACGATAGTGAGCGCTGGGAGCTCACGTTGTCTTGCCGCTGTATTGCGCAAAATAATCTTCTGTTCCAATGTATGGCTGCCAATCCAAACCATATTCTACCCTCAGTTTTTTAAAGACCGCGCGATCCAGTGATTAGATCCTAGTGGAGCCTTTCGCGAGCGATCCTGTAGCCGAAAGGATTGAAGTAGCATCGGGAATCCCTTGTTCACATGGCATAAACGCTTCAAAATCATCTTTGTTGCGAACGAAAATTCTGACAAGCCGTTGTTTATATTTCCAGCACATTTGGATCGTGTTGTCACTGTAGGAGTCACTAGTTGCTAAGATGGTTTTTAAGAAGAACGCACAACGTCGCGAGTGTACATACAATACATACTCTAGCAAGAACAAATTCTTCAATCAACCGATCCTCCACCTTTCGTCAGCCGCTGTTACTCAAATGCCAAAGACAAGACGTGTGTCCTTTTGTGCTATTGACTATTGACGTCAATCATACGAAATAGGCTCTCCGTGAACGATGATGTCTTTGTTTCACCTCAATAAACAAAAAAACTCATGGTGCCCCAATCAACATCGATTTAATACGAGAGCGATACTCAAGATTGAACTGCCTAAAGCAAGCTCTTGCTGTCCAACTGCATTGAAGAGGTAGCAACGCTAAGATCCAAGGACAAGCCCTTCTGGCGGGACAGAATGATGTCATTCTGACGTCGTGTACGCATTCACTCAGACTTCGTCCAACAGAATGTGCGACTTCAACTTCAAAGTGGATCTCTATTTCTCAATCCTGAGACTCAGTTGTTCACTTGTGCGCTCCGGTCTGCGTCGGTTCGGCGGTTTAGAGCTTACGCTTAGGCACAGAGAACAAGACTTATACATTACACTATTTATTGAGCCCACCAACGAGCTGCATTGTCACGAGCCATCTACCGCGAGAAAACACTGTCATAGTGAGGACGGAAGGCATTTGTTGACAAGTTTTCGTCAGCTTCAGCACTTTGTGTTAAGTAGTTCGGCGCGGAACTCTTCTCGTGCTTTATTTTCTTTGCGACCGTTGGGTTACTCTTGAGCTCACCTTGGTCGGAAGCCATTTCTTCTCTCTTAACCCATTCGGTCGGTTCATCCTTGTACAAAAGATCACTTCCATTTTTGTTGGGTTCAGCCTCGTCTTCCGTGGCCGTCTTGGACTTCGGCAACGGAGGGGTAAGCTGTTCGACGTCTTGTTGACTTCTTTCAGCAGCACCGAATTGAGTATTTTCCGGCGATCTGAGCTTTCGCTTCCGCGGTACAACCTCTTTCGGAATGCACAGCGAAGTAGTAATGTTATTGTTGACGAATGGTGCACTGGGCAACCGCATTATAGCATTTTCGTCCTTCGGATCAAATAGTTCCACCTTAAAAGCAGGACATCGTGGACACTCGTTGTTCCAACAATGACCATTAACTTCCTGGAAGAAAATTAAACAAACAAGCACAAACGTATTAGCAATTTCTCATCTTCGTGATGTTTAAAAAATCGAACCTCTTTTTCGAAGCCGCAAATCTCGCACTGGGGAGCAACGACAAGATCAACCACCGAGGGGTTGTTTTTGTCCCAGTAACCATTCTCAAGATAATTCAAGTTCAGCCGTGCTTGCCATTCAATCAGGTTTGGGCGCTGCTTTAACTTCTCACGTCGACGCAATGCAAATCGTTTCACAACGTCTTGAAATGCAACGTAGCGAGACGGGGTTGTGCCCAAGAGGACAGCGTCATCATCAAGCCCAAGTTTTTCACGCGCCTTAGCATGATTGCGATTGCGGCTATTTTGACGAGCGATCTTTGGAAGACAATCATTAACAAGCTGCAAGTCTTTCTTTTTAAAAACTTGCAACACCTTGGTGGACTGAATTTCCACCGTGCACGTATCGCGGTCCGCTTTTTTCACAAAACCGAAGCCCTTGCGATTCGGCAGATTGACCTTCTTTTCTATCCACGAAATGCCATAATTACCACGAGTAGACACACGACGTGAGCGTTTCCCACCGTCATCTTCCCCTTGGGAGTCCTCGGTTTGTTCTGCAGCCAAAGGGTCGTCCGTGCCACTGTGGCTAGCCTCGTCGTCGTCATCTTCTTCGTCTCTTTCATCGTGTCCATCATCAATCGCTTTGCCCCGATTCTCCACGCGCCGGTTCCTTTCTTTCTCCATCGTCTTGGCATGCAGCATCTTTATGGTCTCTATATCCTCGAGCAGTGTGAGCTCGTACGCACGCTTGGCCGTGTTCTCGCTCGAATTTTCAAGTTTTAGCTGCACCCAGCCATTTCCGGAACGCAGCACACGACCATTCTGACCCTTGAACTTGCCAACGTTGATTCGACATTTGCGGTCGATCCACATGTCTGGGTCAAGGACAGATAGCAATTTTCCCTTTGACCGCCCCTTCTTCGAAAGGATAGCGTTCTTTTTCTTCTTTTTTTCCTCTCGATTCTTTCCTTCGCCTTGTTCTTCTTCTTCCTCTTCATCTTCACCTTCATCCTGTTCCTCCGGCACCATCACCAGATGCTTTCGGCGCAACGTCAGCACAATTTCTTCGTCCGCATCAAGCTGCACCATAATGCCCGACTTTCCATATCCTGTAACAACTCCTTCCTTCCCGTCGTACTTTTTTATGCTCCGTTTTGCTGCCTTGTGCAGCGTGTTCAGCTTTAATTGTACGCGAGTGCCTGGTTCTAACCGTTCATCGTCACTCTTGCGCTCCTCGTCGTCGTCTCTTTCATCATCATCATCGTTATCGTCATCACCATCCTCATCTTCGTGATGTGTCGTCGGAGACCCCAGCGAACTGCCGATCTCACCTCCGTCTTCAAGCACCTCCAGCGCTGATGGTCGATACTTGTAGACCACGTCCCCGTCACGGATTCGCACTTTAAACCACGTATTGGGGTGCTGTGGTACTTCTTCCACGACTCCCACTTTGTGCACAGTATGGGGCACGCGCTGTTCCACGTCAGGCTTCTTAAGGATGCGCACTAGTGTCCCTTTCTCTAGCGTGTGCAGATCCCTAGCCGATGGGGAGATGCAATACGCAGTTTCAGCAGCATCTAGTTCAGCTTCACCAGCCTCGTCTATAGGAAGCTCATCTTCCTGTTCTTCCTCCTCATGTTCCTCCTCCTCTTCTTCTTCCTCCTCCTCTTCCTCGTCAGTGGATGAGCCGCCACCCCGTGACGATTGCAATACTTCTCGTTGTTGAATCTTGACCGTGGAGCGCGTCGCACGTGATAGACTGCGACGCGGACGAGCCTCACCCAGCGCTGTATCCTCCATGCTTCGCTTCAGTGTACTTGGGGAGCACGGATATGCTAATTGTTCGACTATGATATATCACGGAATATCTTTTATTCGAGTGTTTTCGTAAAACATGATGACAGCCGAGGCGACGGACAAGGAGGACACGGCGCCGGTTGCTGAGGCTGTAGCCCCCACGGAAAGCGATAAGAAGGCAGAGAAGATTGATGAGAACGTGAACGTGCCGCAAATTGCTCCTTTAGCCAAGTACAAACTGGTATTTCTTGGCGACCAGGGCGTGGGTAAGACATCTATGATCACACGCTTCATGTACGACACATTCGATAATGCATATCAGGCTACCATCGGTATCGACTTTCTCTCAAAAACAATGTACATGGAAGACCGCACCGTGCGCTTGCAGCTCTGGGATACAGCCGGCCAAGAGTGAGATAAATTCATACCATTTCCACCTTATCCTTGGTACGTGGACCTAATTAGTTACTATTATGTGCAGACGTTTCCGGAGTCTCATTCCCAGCTACATCCGTGACTCCTCGGTGGCTGTCGTCGTCTATGACATCACAAGTGAGAGCTCGAACGAGTTCGTTCCATTTCTATATTGCTGACTAATACCTGTAGATCGCGCGTCATTCCTGAACACAAGCAAGTGGATTGAAGACGTGCGTACGGAACGTGGACAAGATGTGGTGATTATGCTAGTGGGTAACAAGACCGATATTTCGGACCGACGACAGGTTTCTATCGATGAAGGCTTCGACAAAGCCAAGGAAGATAACGTCATGTTTATCGAAACGAGCGCAAAAGCGGGCTACAATATTAAGGCACTCTTTCGTAAATTAGCAACGGTACTACCGGGCATGGAAAACACTACGATAAGTGGGGACTCCAATTGTAGGTTAAGAAGCTGGATGATGCTATTGCTTCATTCAGTAATCGATGGAGCTAACTTTACTTCCTGGTTGTTGTAATGGTTGCAGTGATCGATATAAAGCTCACGGCAGCACCCCCTCCTAAGGATAATACTGTAGAGCAGTGCAGTTGCTGAAAACAGCGTAGGTCGTGAGGAAGATTCAGTAGATGGCTTAGGCAGGACTAAAATCAAGATACACGTACAACAAACGAAGAGAAATGCGCTGGAACCATCATTCATAATGGTGTGCACATTGTTTCGAGATGTTCTTGCGTGTGCTATCTCTTACAACAACGGTTCTTGTCTACAAGGGAAAATGATTGTTGTTCTTTAATACGCGTTAACATGTGATTCCTTAATGTTTAGGCATGAAGCAGGTTTGCAACGAAGCAAGCTATTACATTCAGCTATTACCACCAAAGCTATTCTTCTCCTTCGCCCCTTGTTCATGAAAATTGTTCGTCCAGTTAATGGTAACTTGGTTTGAGTATTGCAAGAAATTTTTGTCAGTGCCTCTTGAGCTTGTTCGCTACGAGGAATACGCTTGCTGTAGGCCAGTACCTATCGACAGCTTCCAGCGTTTATGGTGTGCTTAATGGCTAGATTTAGCGCTCGTTCCCAGCGAAATAGTCTCAGATTCAACTTAATGGCTCGACATACTAGCGGTGTCGAATGTGCTTGCATCAAGATTGCCTCAGCTTCGTCAACGTTGCCAGAGTACAAAGCCAACTCTGCATTGCGACGCTCATCAGAGGGCAGTTTTTTTACGTACAGTGCCATCCTAGCCAAGCACGTCCATTAGCTTTTGCTCTTGACAAATTGACAGTCTGAATGCTTTTTCCCGATCAGCAGTCGTCGTAAATTCACAAAGCATGAGTGTATGCGGTGATACAGTAGCATTGCCATCAGCCCGACAAACTGTCACGCTCCAGCCAATAAATCTCGTAAAAATGCAGCCATTCTTAAGAAATCGACGACATCTCAAGACTCCCACGTATACCATGTTTAGGTTACGTCTAGGTAAGTAGTTTAGCGTCAGCGATAGCACTCAAGAGCTCTAATGCGTCATTCCCGGCTGGCATGTCTATTTGCGCATGCAGCTTATCATTGCCCTTGCTTACGAAGACATGTAGGAAATTGACACGAGTGGGGGCACGTGCAATAACAAGTTGTGACAGAGTCGGCCGTTAGAATGGCTAGTGTATATCTGTTGAAAATATTCGTTATTGCGGTTTGTACCAAGAACCGGGTATACGTTTATTTTCATTTAGGAAGAATCTAATGCGCCCCCCCGTTTTGGCTAAAGCGCCACCCCAAATGAGAATTTTGAATATTTTTTGGGAATTGTTATTTCCATACCCCAAAATTGTTATTTACACCCCCCCCAAGTATATTATACGTACATCCATTTGGGTGGGTTGATAATGTTACATTTCGTGACCTATGCAGGAGATTTGGCGGTCGAATCACTTGCCTGCGTCGCTCGAGACGGACGCACTGAAACAGCACAACCTAAGCACACGCACGGAACTGGAAGCGTGGGTTGAGGCGCAAAAAGCGTGCATTTTAGAGGAAAAGCGCGCTGACCAGCTGAAAGATCTGTGAGTACCGATTGCTCGACCATGCAGACGATCGACAAGCTGCTCTACTCGTGGAAGATGCCGCAAAAGATGACGATGAGTTTACGGACACAGTATGGGTCCAGTATGAGACGGTGAATAACGCGCGGCATGCTAAAGTACGCGGGGTACAGAAACCATTCTATGGAAATCTACTTTACATCTCGTATGCGCCGCACTTTGAGTCACGAGAGGACACTGCTGACAAACTGGCGCAGCGACGAGCGTTGCTACTGCGTCGAGCCCGATCGAGCGCTAAGCCAGTAGAATTGATACGCCATAGCATGAGGCAGACCTCATGGACTCCATCCATACCGTCTTCGCATTCACATGTTGCTGCTCAAGACAAGACTGAATTTATCGGACCGCAGCTACCATCAAGATCTCAGCAAGGGGCTGCCCCTGATCCGCAGATATATCAAGCAGCAGTTGCGATGACAAGAAAGTACCAAAGTATGAAAAAGAAGACGTATATAAAAGAGTTCAAGTCGACTTCTTCACACGAGCTGCTTGAACTGGCGGCGCATGGAGCGAATGAACAGGGCTAAGTCACCAGTCTCGTTTAGATCCTTCACCAAATCGTTCATTGGCGCTACATGTTCATTGCAATTATCGACTAAAACCAAGGCGCAACTTAGTACAATTCATTGTAGAACTTGTTACAAACGTACCAATGTATTTTTCAGTGATGGAATCAATCGTGATGCGGAAAGAAAACTCGCGACTGGGGTTCTGCGCGTCAATTTGAGTGAACCGCACCACAATCCGATCTGCCGTGCATCGAAGCGTCCGAGCCCATATACGTCATTATTTCTCTTAGTTCAATTAACAAACGAATTCACTGACCGTCCGAATGTTCAAAAAAAAGGCCCAGCTTCTGATACAGTGCAAGTCCCCTTGTGAGCTCTTCCAGCTGCTTCTCCTGCGTCGTCCTCTGCCTCTCCGAGTCTGCGAGCAACTGCTTCAGCTTGGCATCTTGCTCCACCGTTTTTTCAAATAATTCTTTTAATACAGGCTCTCTCCGGCTTTTTTCTGCCTGCAACACCTCAATTTCCACTTGACTCGCGTTCAGTTCCCTCTCCTTTGTGTGTGTTTCTGAAAAAACAGTGCTCTATAGCATTAGTATAGTTATCCTAAAGATGATGTAATAAGCTGTACAGTACTCCACCCGTCGACAGCCTCTGGTATTCACTCTGCAGTAGTTCGCGCTTGCGCTGAGCCTCTTCCGTGGCACGAGCATGCTCCTGTGTCTGCAGCTGGTCAGCGCGCTTTTCCTCTAAAATGCACGCTTTTTGCGCCTCAACCCACGCTTCCAGTTCCGTGCGTGTGCTTAGGTTGTGCTGTTCCAGTGCGTCCGTCTCGAGCGGCGCAGGCAAGTGATTCGACCGCCAAATCTCCTGCATAGGTCACGAAATGTAACATTATCAACCCACCCAAATGGATGTACGTATAATATACTTGGGGGGGTGTAAATAACAATTTTGGGGTGTGGAAATCACAATCCCAAAAAATATTCGAAATTCTCATTTGGGGAGGCGCATTAGCCAAAATGGGTGGGCGCATTAGATTTTTCCTTTCATTTATAGCATTGATAATTTTGTACTTTTAAGAGATAAGATAGTGTACTTAAAGGTCTGAGTACCTATTACTAGGTACGGATAAGTAGTGTAGGATACACGATAGATATAGGCTACAACTTCAACTCTAATGCATATTACATGTTAGAATAGATACTCACTTCTCAATACACAATCAATTGAACAAGTCATTGACTTGGTTATCTTTACATACTGTCTGCGAACTGTCTTGAGGTGTGGTTTTCCCATCGTTAACGGAGTTTGGGTTGCGATAGAATTCAACGAAGATGAATTCAGTATATTCAAGGGATTAAACGACATCTACGACTCAATATTCTACAAGTTTACGCAAGTAGGAACAACGAAACATTTCAACAGTATCGCTACTGAGCGAGATGGGACGACTTCGGAGGAACGAAATGTGCAGACCCGAAAAGTTGGGATTGCTCAAAGTTTTGCCTTCCTATGTGTGGTTAGGAAGGCACTCACGTCGAGTGCGACGATGGAACTTTTACCCATACGAAAAGCGGTATACGCGGATGCCTTCAGGGGGGAAACTGCAAACTGGAGAGCAAGGAGGAGGAAGCGAGGGGATTTCGCAGCGGATACAGTGGAGAAAGCAATGACACATCTCGATGATAAGGAAACGTTGAGGCCATGAAGACGATCGACCCGAATATTTATTCGCAGGAACAGCACGCAGGTAGAAAATGTAAGGTATGCGTTGTTTTCCACATCGTATATTGAGCACTGCGTAAGAGTACAAACCACAAGGAACCCATGCGCACATGACATTTCCACTACACGATCTCGAGCAAAGTCCAGATCTCGTTCACTAAATCACGAATATACACTTTTCGAGGGTCCACGAGGGTCACTCTACTTTCGTCCCATGCAACGTGCGCCCAATCACTTGTGAAAACACAGTCGCACCATTACCACTCGCAGCACAAGTTGCGTCGAGTCGGAGGCCAAATCCATCAGCGGTCTGCTCTGGCGTTGACGGACCCATTTTGTCGCAACGCCGCAACAAGGTGTATGAACCCACAGCAAATTTTTCATTGGGGCACTAAGCAACAGATGTGACAACGTCGGACTCTGTTACTATTGACGGCCATACTCGAAAGATGCGATCTTTGCCTCCCGAGCTGATGCGATAGGATTCCAATACAAGCACAATATGGAGCCATCCATTGTATTTCGTTGCGCCGAAGCTGCAGTCTTCATGAACAAACTATTGCAATGTGTTAAGATTAATTGGTCACTGTCAGGTCCCAGTACACAACATACACGGATTAATCAGTACGTGCCATTGTCGAACGTAAATGTTTCCAGTATGTGACCCAATTTTGAGTGAATCGTCCTCACCAGCAGTGATGAGTGCAGTGCCGTCGTAACTCCCCATAAATGCAATCACAAACAATCCTACACACGCTTTTCCACGCGTCCACTTCGTGAAAAGAGGCGAAATGCACCACAGGTGCACGAAAATCGAACGTGTCTACATTGTGCTTGCCCACTGATGGTACCCAGTGAACGGAAGTGACATGAGCTCCCATATTGGTCATGGGCATCACAACATCTCCATTCATTTGCCAACGCGCCAAGGAATTGTCGTCGCTGCATGTGATAACGTTGTTTTCAGGTGTCCAGCACTATTTCAGCTAGTGTGCGCAATTGTAGTGCTGGAGACGCATGATGATGGGTTGCGTGGGTTATCAAAGTAAAAGTGATTCAAGCTATACGAGTACCGGTAGCTTACTAAATTAATAATAATGTGACTTCCAGCTGTCCTATAGGTATGCGGGCACATAGAGCATCTTCCCCACTTCGGGGCCCGTAGTCGGGTTATTGGTCGAATCGGTTGCGTTTTTGGTGCGTGATAAGATGCTGCTACGCGGCTTTTTCCGAGGTGACGGATGAGAGCTCAACGGGGGCTGATCATTGGTGTTGTTCTCAACGCTTTGGCTTCTACTAGCTGCTGCCTTCGGCTTATCCGAATCTTTAACTACATCATTTTCCAAACGACAAATCTCCTGTTCACCATTTGGCTCGCTTTCTTCCTCACCAACTATTTCTTCATGGCAAAATGTCGTAGCTCCTTTGAACAACGCAATATCACCCTCACAGCTTAAACTATTTTCATCAACACAGTTTTCAGGTGAAACTGGTTGAGGCGCATCACGAGGTATCAGCACTTCCGACACAAGTTCATCGGCGACTTCAATCATTTCGCCCTCATCATGGTCTACATTACTTGGTCGATTAATCGATTTTTTCATCAACTTTGTCATCGAAACAGCATCATATCGTACTCTGTTTTGCTGCATTAATAAACCATCCCGGCTTCTTTGGTACGCATCTTGGATTCCTTTTAGCACACCACCAGGTTTCCAGCAGATCAGGTTTGCAATACCGAATAGTTCTCCTCTTTCTTGTGGGTTTCCTTGAACTCCTTCAAAGTATCGAGGTGCATTGGCACCCTTCAAAGTTGTGTCGCTCAACTGCTGCTTATAAATTTGCCGCACGTAAATCATCTCTTCAATAGTTCCAAGCGTAATGAGCCTGTAAACCTGTACATCTTTGGTCTGGCCAATACGATAGGCTCGATCCTGAGCCTGACAATCGTGAGCTGGGTTCCAGCTAGGGTCAAATATCACGACATTCGTCGCGCTTTGCAGGTTCAATCCTACACCTCCAGCCCTTGTGCTGATTAAGAACACAGTCATGTTACTGTTTGGGTTATTAAAGTCGTTCACCATTTGCAATCGCTCTTCTACCTTCGTCTTTCCGTCCAATCTGCTGTACTTTATCGCTTTTGATATCAAAAAGAGCAGGATAATGTCAAGCATGCGGGTACTGCGACTAAAAATCAACGTTCTTTCGCGACGTTTCTTCCAAACCGCAAGCAATTTCTCTAGTACAATCATTTTCCCACAAGTTTTCCTTGAGATTGCGCAGACTTTGTGAAAATTTGTCAGTTGATTTACACCACCAACAGCATTAAGGTCGTCCCCAAAGGCTGCTGTCGCAAACTGCGCTTGATGGAGTTGCAACTCCGATCCGTCATGCGGATTAACCTTCAGCAACTCTAAATGATTTGACAGTTTTAGCAGCATAGCAACACATGGAAGGCCCATACAGTTGGGACAATTCTTGCATGGTTCCTTGTCATGAAATCGCTCATAAAGTAATCCAGGAGCATCACCAATATCCATCGGTGTCTTATAGCAACAATTCTTTCTTTTCTCCTTACTAGCCCGACCGCAATCGCAGGTTTCATCTCCACGTTGAAGGAGCTGAAATTCGGGCATCTCCATTACCCGCTCATACGCTGCCATTTGAAGTGGTGTAAGATCACAAAACACGACTTGATCATTCTTTTTTACTTCCTGGAACGTCGGATTAACTTGTTTCTCTCGCCGAAGATAGTACGGCTGCAGCTTATCACGCAACTCTTTCTCTTTCTGACGGCTACGCTTCAAAACTTCAGGAACAGCAGACTTTTTTCGTCCATATTTAATATCGTTTCCGTAATACATACTAAACTCTGCCCAAGATCCAATTGCTCCCGGAGCAATAGTGTCTATCAAACAATGAAGCTCCTTTTCATTGTTTTGCATCAATGTACCAGTAAGTCCCAGCTTTCTATGACACCTGATCCTTTTAACAGCTTTGGTAAGAAGAGACTCAGGGTTCTTCAAGCAGTGCATTTCATCCAAAATTACGGTCTCCCACGCGATTTTGTGCAGACGACTTACATACATCTTGAGCATATCGTAACTGCAAATAACAATTTCGTATTCACCCCTATACAAGCAGTATCAAGCATCCGGGTTATTGCATATGACCTAGTCACTACAGATCCATTACAAACCTACTTGGCAATTTGATCGATCATTGTATCTCGATTATATCTTTTCCCACGCAGGATAGTAGTAGTGCAGCTCATCCACGTGTGCAGCTCTTGTTCCCAATTCTGGAGTAGAGATGCAGGCACTACAATTAAAATTGGTGCAACCTCACCAGCAAACGAAAATCCCGAGTCTTCAGGATCGCCACTGGATCCACTATTACTATACCGTTCTCTCCGATGATGCAGCAATGTCCTCCATGCTTGCTCGTCTCGATGGTCACCACACTTGCCGAGTATCGCCGATAAAAACGCAATCACTTGAATCGTCTTCCCAAGACCCATATCGTCACCTAAAATTACGCCAGTGTCGCGCCGGTAGGCGCTGTAAAGAAATTTTACGCCCTCACGCTGGTAATCAAATAGAAAGCTGTTGATGTTTGCACAAACTTCAAATGGCTTGACATTTTCGTCTTCCGCTGATGATAGAAGCATAGGACCGGGGTTGATCTGAACATACAATTACAAATTATTTGACACTGAGGCACACAAAATAAAGCTAGTGCATCAAAGCGCACCTTGGGCGGATCAAGACGTGGCCATTTTTCACTCATGCAGGGCTCTGTACCATCCTCGCTAAAGTCCATGTCGTCCGTCTCGTCTCGAGATATTTTCTTCGACGACGTCCAATTTCTTTGACCACTCACTTGTTTATACGAAGCCACGCGTGGCTTCTTCTCAATTGTAACCCTTTCATTACCATCGTCTAGCTCCATTATTTTCGAATCTGACAACCATTCGTCTGCTTCATCGCTGATTTCTGGGATGGCCGAGCCGATAATATGCCGCGGGGGTTGTACAACACTTTGCATCTTCCTGTTTGAGTCATCGAAAGACGCTTCGCGGGCACGTTTCATATCGTCCTCACTCACTTTTTGTGCTGCTTGCTGCCTTTGTTGTCGTCTACGTTTTACACTCATAAACCCATCTGGATTGTTCAATGGCGATATATGCGCCACGCTTGATGTTGGCTCCTCAGTAGCAGCACTAAGTGTTTGTGCATCCCAAAACAACCTTTTTCTCGTCTTGTCCATTTGTGTTTTCGTTACGGGAGACGCCACCTCGTTCTCGGTAGCGTGTGTAGCAAAAGCAGGTTCGTTTGGCGGTAGTTTTGCTGCAGCCACAAGGCCATACTTTCGAGCAATACGTTCCCCATTGGACATTGGCTTTTCTTCGTGTTTCGATGTTGGCGAGACATCGAAAGAGGCGGCTGCCGCTTCAACCTCATGAGCATTTTCGGTACTCATCTCTGGCTGTTTTGCAGAGGGTACAACGTTCAGGAGCATCGCGCGCGCCGATATGACGGGCTTGTTGTCTCTTGTGGCGATTGCAGTTCCAACGGTGTTGTGTAGTCGATTATTCCACGTAGCGGGACGCAGCAGCTCGTCTTCGAGACTGTCGTGACTGACGGGAGACGACGGATGTCGACTTCGAGACAGAGGCAAGTGGCAGTCGCCTTCATCTTCGCTGCTTGACATCAACTCCATTCGGATTATTATGGAACATAGGTGCAGAGCAGTACCGTATCGCAAAATAGTACATGAAAAGTAGTCAATTGCGAATGGAAGATGACTTTATTACTTAGGCATATATAGATAGATAGCTACAACATATATGGGCGACGGGGTCTATTTTTTGATTCGATGCCTTCCCAGACAAAAATCGAGGGATGCTTTAGTGGAAAATTGGGTCCGGCGACTGAGTCGGCAACAAGCCAAAGCGCTTTTTCGTGATAATCCGTTCCTTTGAAAATTTGTCGTCGGGCGAGAACCGCGCGGGGTGGGCCGAGCACGTCGGCGCACCAGCTGGGGTTTCCTTCTATGGCATTACAATATTCAACACATAATCGTTAGTATTTTTGAAAGAAACGCTCAACCCTGCATTTTTAGCACCTCCTACCTTTAGCGTGTAGACGCGCTTGCCATCTTCTCCGAGGTAGTACATGAGATGCATGGTGGCGTGGCTGCTGATTTAATTACCAGTAATATTTCAGAATTGTTTCTATCTAAAGTTGCAACTACTTCACTATGTCAAAAACCTCGAGATCTGACTTAAAAAACCTTGCATAGTCCATCTTTACTTGGTTTCAGTATATTAAATGGCTGGTGTGGGTTTCACTCCCATATTCGCTTCGATACTTGATAAAGTTCTTGTTTCTTGCGCAACTTAGAGAAGATGGTACGTGTGCGTTTGTATATCTCCAGCACTGGTGATGCGTCGCGTCGCGCGATCCCTATAAGTCCTCTCGCCCTTCTCTATGATTCCTCTAGAGTCCCATAAATGAGTCATCGTGAACAACATGGTTGCGATCTATTTGGATTGGGGGGTTCATTCCAGGGCTGGAAGAATGATATGCTAGCCCGTGACAGGCAGCATATGTGTGATTTATGCAGAATGGTTGACAACGATTCATTTGTCCTATTTTAGGAACAGAACGTCCCGGAATTTAAGCTAATCCTCGTGGGTGACGGCGGTGTTGGCAAGACTACATTCGTCAAACGGCACTTGACGGGCGAGTTTGAAAAAAAGTATGTGGCGACCTTAGGCGTAGAGGTGCATCCGTTGACATTCCACACGAACTTTGGCCCAATCCGTTTTAATTGCTGGGACACAGCTGGTCAAGAAAAGTTTGGTGGCCTTCGCGATGGCTACTACATTCAAGGCCAGTGTGCCATTATCATGTTCGATGTGACGTCTCGTATCACGTACAAGAACGTCCCAAACTGGCACAGAGACTTGTTTCGCGTCTGCGAAAATATTCCTATCGTACTGTGTGGAAACAAGGTCGAGGTTAAGGATCGAAAAGTGAAAGCTAAGCAGATCACGTTTCACCGTAAGAAAAATTTGCAGTACTTCGACATATCGGCCAAGTCTAACTACCAGTTCGAGAAGCCATTCTTGTGGCTCGCCCGCAAGCTTGTCGGGTACGTCATATCGCAACCACTGATAGTTTAATGGTATTCGCTCATGCTCGACCTAATTATTTTATTTGACACCTTAGTGACAACAACCTGACTTTCGTCGAGGCGCCTGCTCTTCGCCCGCCAGAAGTTACTATCACGCAAGAACAGATTGCCCAAATAGAGGCCGATGCAAGCTCTGCCGCCGCTGCGGTTCCCCTTCCCGATGAAGACGAGGACCTATAAGTTGGTGCTGCCTTATCACTTCGTAACCTCTCCTAGAACTTAAGCAGAAAAGAAACACTTTGACGATCTGTCGCGCCAGTTTTGGGTGCACCTGTTTTGGCCGCTTCGGCCTGCTAGCGTGCTGTCACATACAGTATATCATGAAATTCACAATCAGGAGATGAGAAAGGAAATAGCAGCGGTTAAAAATGCATGTTAATCTTCATTGATTGCTTCTATTTAGCCACTCTTCCATGATAGATGGACTGTACTCATTGACAATTGAGACGTCAATTATAGTGCTTTAACTTGGTGTTGAATAGTATTTCGCACCATTCTCGTAGAAATTCAAACATTGATTGATTACGAACCTTGCTAATGAGGAATCTCGAAAACTTAGTTAACAGGCTAACAGTGACTTGTTAATAAGCAGTACATTAAAAAATGTCAATCTACTTTTCAGACCAATTTCTTATAACGGACCAAAAAGAAGAAACAGACCAAATTTCATATTGTCCGAATTCAAACATAGCTTCGTATACTTCCTTCTCAATGTGAACCTCGTCTGCCGCTGCTTGATTGTCCATTTTTAAGTGCATTGGGCACTTCGCTTCAACTCCAACCTCATGCGTAATTTCGTGAAAATCTTGCATCTCAATTTCGCGAAAATCCTGCATTTCAATTTCAAGCTTCGATGCTGCATTGAATTCGGCTTTCATTGTTGATTACGATACCCAACCTTACTCTAATTTAAAATCATTTAGTCCAACATTACCACATCGGTTTTCGATCACCTTCGCTTACAAAGTAAGTACCACTGTAACACTTTATTCCCACCATACTACTTCCTGATTCTTGCATCCATATGTAACTAAGATATCGTCCCCTTGATATCTTTTTAGCTAGGTTCAAACCCATCAACGCCTGCGTTTGTCTTGTTGCATCATATACTGCGAAGGAAAAATTCGGCCGCGTGCAACGTGATATCCATAGTTTCTACTATTGACTGAAAATTCTCACCGTGATGCTATGCTACCAGGTATTCGTCAATAATTCTTATTAAAACAATTCGTTTCTTCGTATTTTATACCATTGGTACTTTCACGGGGTTTAACACTAATTAAATCTAAGTCAAGTAAGACTTTACCAATCAACACTTCTTGGTCAAGACTATTCTGCGTGAATTACTCGAATACTTAGAATATTCGATACTTTCCGAGATTTTAATTCCAATATGTTCATGTCCACGAAAAAATCCACCACGTTTCCTCTGTGCCTATCACCATTAGCCTCCCACAATCGCCGTGTTTTTGTTTTTGGTTATCTTGCTGTATATGCACATATTCGTGAAACTCTGTTTAAAAATTTACTTCAAAATGTGTTCCGTGAAGGGGCCTGCTCTATTGACGACCGGCTTATTTCAAACCATAATGATTTTACTTTAAGATACATCCATTTCGCTCCTTGTCCTTCAAAATAGCTCCTTTTTTCAGGTCTATCCCTTGTGCGATATGTAATTAAATATGGTGGTCTTCGAGCACCTTAAAATAGGTGTTCGGAGATATCTACGTGACGCGCGAAAAAACCCTCTTTCGTGCGAATGCCTAACCGTCCCCCGTGGCGTATAGTCGACCCCGAAATTCTGTTCGTTCACATAAGCGACCAATCTCGCCTTAAGCCCTCGATTAGCAACAGAACAAAACAATAAGGCGAGATCTCATGGAAAGTGATGTATTCGAAGGAGAAATGACTGGTGGCAGCTTGCTCTGGTTCACACTTCACAAGCAAAATCAAAAGTGGGCATTCAAACGTAACAATTCTGCATACTCTGGCTCCCGTTTCTCTCCTGCCCTGGGCGGCTGAAAGATCCTACTATACCTTCCTGGTCTAAAATGGGAACACTCCCATCTGGAAACTGTAAGGAAATACAGAATATTTCTGGCGCGCTCCTCGAGCTAAAACCTAGACATGCACCTGAAAATCTGGCGCCAGGTGCTCAATGCCCACTTGACTAGTGCTCGCCCACGTGGCCGTCTCCGTTGTGGTCAACTTGTGCAAGCTAGTGTTCCATCCGTCGAGTTTATCATCAGCGTAGAAACGCGGTCGGCTCGCGTGGACTTCTCGAACATCGCCCGTGGATAGGTTCACAATCTCAAACACCCACGCCGACGTTGCCGACACGATTTGAGCTGGTCCGTACCATTGGACACGTAGCTTCGACCTTTTTTGCGTCCAAACATCTGCGTATAGAATGTCGAGGAGCTGAAAATTTCAATATTTCCACTTAATTAACAACACAAGAAGGTAATAATCCAGTCCTTCTTGTTTAACTTCCCGGGTCCTTAATACTACCGCCCGAATCACAAGTTAACCAAACCCACTAGGGACACACTTCCAAAAGTAGTTCCAGGCTGCCCCCAACTCTAGCTAGCTTCAAAAGGCTGCTGCTCCTCTTGCTTAGGTGTTCACTCAACGACTTCTTTGTATTAGACTTGATTTTTGTATGAGAACTATGCAGAAGGTTTTAGGGTGCCGCCAGAGATCTTTGCTGTTCAGGGGAAATTCGAATATATTAAGTATTACAAAATCCTATACCGAAATCAAACACTTGTGCTACTTACTACTTTGTTTGGTTACTTCAGCGCTGACTCTAATACTTGACAGTTACTTCGGGAACCCTCCTTAATCCGATTGGTCATGAGACGGACGGCCGGCACAAGTCCCTTCTGATTGGTTGAAAATCTTCATAAAAACTCCAGATTCCTACCACTCACATTTCAATCAAGTGCGAGATGGCCGGCACGAGACGACCGGAACAAATCCCTTCTGATTGGCCGAAAATGTCCCTCCTCAATTCCAATATTTAACAACACACTCAATTGAAAGCGTGGGTCGCGGCAAGGGGCGCTAGGGCGCGGGACGTAACAAGCGTACCAGACCATGAAAAGAAACCAGCCGTACCGCCAAAGAAATCCAAGACACAGGCGCAGCTTCTATGCACAACGGCAGGCTAAATCGCGATGATAAAGGTAACTAAAAGTCATGTGTCTTCGGCTCCCCACATTATCCAGCTCAATATTCTCTTCGTTCGAATCGATCAAACCATAATTTTCACGTTATTCGCATGATGAAGGTTCAAAACTTTGATTAGACGCTGTGTTAGAGTGAGGCGTGCCGCTTGGAACTCATGATGAAGGTTCAACACAATCTTTTTCGCTAAGAATCATTGACCATAGCAGAAGAAGATGGCCACCGATGCTTTCAACTTCTACATGCAGTAAATAAAGACTACACTTCACCACAAGAACGTAGTCGCCTACATCAAACTGCACAATCTGCACTGCGAGCATCGGCGACCTTTGCGTCCATCTTCGCTCAGCTTGGCAGCTGTGGTCGTCAAATGATAATGAATCATGTCGAGAGACTCGCGAAGCCTATAGAAATTCTCTCGTTGCGTGGTGACAGCGTGGTTACCTCGACGCCGGCGGCACGCTGATGTTTACCACGGAGACTGAGCCTCCATGCCATTTATCACGTTCACTGGGGCCATACCGCCGAGTGACGGTTCTAGTGTCTCGTTTTCCACGATCTGAAGCGCATTCACCATCCTGGGGCAGCTCTCTGCTTTTGTTCTCTATTCTGAGAGCAGAGATCGCGCGCACCGCATTACCTCGCGGTTTACGACCTCGACAGTTCCGTTTGCCCACGGACTGTGAGTTGTTGTAAAAATGGTGATGCGCACCCAACGCGTGATGCAGTTGCTTGATCACCTCATTTTTGAAATGGGTACATTGGTTCGTTACCCACATCTTTAAAACATCTGTGGTAAAGTGGGCTATGAAATTGGGCCTAATTGAGGGCTTAATTGTGGGCCTAATTAGAGGTGTGGCTGCGGACACAAATCGGGTGCGTAATCGTGTACGATTGTGTGTACCACGGTGTGTACGGTTGCACGTACAACCGCGGAGCACATAGACAGGACATAGCCGGGACATTGTGAGATGGGGTGATTACGTACAGGTATCTATCGAACAGCAACGAACAACGACGAACGACGGATAAATCAGGTCAACTGGTCGACAGAGGACGCTGGAATGGGTAGTTCTGATTGGCGGATACTAGGTAATTGGTAGTTCTTAGGATTTAAGCGATAATAAAGCTCTCCTTTAGCGTACGATCGAGCAGATCGTTTCAGGGACGGCACCTTTGCTCATATTTATTAGTATATACCTCTACGTCCCGGGCGGGAGCACTTAGTGTGTTTTTGGCCCACCGGTAGGCGTAGAGTGTGAGAACTCGCCCCGGAACTCCGCCCGCTGTTACAGCGGTTCTTCTGTAAATGTTTTTGGTCTTTGGGAACGTGATTGAGCAGTGAGCTCTCACCTCTTCCCCTTTGGTTCACGTTTGGCCCCTACAGTTCGGCTGCTGTAAGCGCCCCACGGGAACTCTAGGTCGATTTAGTGAAATTCCCCTCCCTCGTAAAGGCTAGGCTAGGAATACATATATTTGGGTGTTCTTTTAGCTGTTGAAGACTCCAGAGGCTCCGTGATCGGGCGGTGAAGACTTGCGCTGCTTGATCAATTACTCCCTTCGACGATCAAAACCTGATCGACACTCTGCAACTTGGGACCCGCGTTCATCTGCTCGCAACTCGCGACAACTAGTGCCTGATCGACTAAACTGATCAGACCGATCAGACCGATCAGGTCGATCACAATCTGATTTTCGACTATCGACTCCGATCGCCCTTGATCACCCCCTGATCAAAGGCCGGCAGTCCTTATCATCGACTTTTAGCACCAGATCAAGCCTGATCAAGTCTGATCACAGATGATCAACGACTTTTAGCGCCTGATCAAGCCTGATCAAGCCTGATCAAGTCTGATCACAGCTGATCAACGACTTTTAGCACCTGATAAATCCTGATCAAGTCTGATCACAGCTGATCAACGACTTTTAGCACCTGATAAAGCCTGATCAAGTCTTATCACAGCTAATCAACGACTTTTAGCACCTGATAAATCTTGATCAAGTCTGAGCACAGCTGATCAACGACTTTTAGCGCCTGATCAAGCCTGATCACTGCTGATCAAACCTGATCACGCCTGATTCAATCTTGATTGCGCCTGATCAAGCCTGATCGAAGCAGTCGCTTCATCACAAGTCAACTCATTCTTGCAACAAGGAATTGCAGCGTGCCATCCCCGCCACCTGGAGAGCGACCCACGCCCAAGCCGTCGGGTACACAAGATGAGCAGGAACACGAGCAGTCAAGAGACAACCGGAGGACCCCCTTCGTTAGTAGGCAGTCCGGGCGCCGTGGTAACGCCTGATCAAGCGTCAAAAACTTTGATCAGCCGCTCCACCACACACCGAAAGTCATGAACACTTCGAGTAAGCAGTCGAAAGTGGCTTCGGCGGTAACATCGGCACACGGGAGCAGCATCACAAAATGTTACGCGTCATCCTTCACAACCAGCAAATTGTGGTGAAGTAGAGTCTTCATTTACGTGTGGTGAAGTAGAGTCTTTATTTATGACATGAAGAAGATGATCTGCGTCTATTATTACTCCATGTTATATTCTTCACGCCAAGAACCTTAATACTAGCGCGATGTTGTGGTCTAAAGCTGAAATCAGCGGTGGCCATCTTCTTCTTCCATAATAAATGATCCTTAGCGACAAAGATCGTGTTGAACCTTCATCATGAGTGCCAAGCGGCACACACAGCGTCTCATCAAAGTCTTGAACCTTCATCATGCGAATAACGTGAAAATTATGGCTTGGAATTATGGCTTGATTGACCCGAAGGAAGAGAATATTGAGCCAGATAGTGTGGGAGCCGAGGGCGCACGATTTTTCGTTGCCTTTATCATCATGATTGGACCCGCCGTTGGGCTTAAAAGCTGCGCCTGTGTCTTGGCTTTCTTTAGCGGTGCTGCTGGTTTGATTTCATGGTCTGGTTCACTTGTTAGCGTCCTGCGCCCTAGCGCTCCTCGCCGCGACTGACGCTTCCGATTGAGTGTGTTGTTAAATTTTTGAATTGGTGACAAACATTTTTGGCCAATCGGAAAGCCAGATAGTGTGGGGACCCGAGGCCGCACGACTTTTAGTTGTCTTTATCATCATGATTGGACCCGCCGTTAAACTTAGAAGCTGCGCCTGTGTCTGGCTTTCTTTAGCGGTGCTGCTGGTTTGATTTCATGGTCTGGTTCACTTGTTACGTCCTGCGCCCTAGCGCTCCTCGCCGCGACTGACGTTTCCGATTGAGTGTGTTGTTAAACATTTTAAGTGGATGGATATTTTCGACCAATCACCATCGACCCGCGACGGCCAGATCGCGACGGCCAGATCGCGAGACAAATCTGATCAATCAAGTTACAGAGGGTGCGACGGCCAGATCGCGAGACAAATCTGATCAATCAAGTTAAAGAGGGTGAGACGGCCATATCGAGAGACAATCTGATCAATCAAGTTCCAGAGGGTGCGACGACCAGATCGCGACGGACAGATCGCTATATTAAAACTGATCAATCAAGTTTCAGATGATGCGGCGGCCAGATTGCAACGGCAAATATGTCAAAACTGATCAATCAAGTTCCAGAGGGTGCGACGGCCAGATCGCGACGGACAGATCGCTATGTCAAAACTGATCAATCAAGTGTCAGAGGATGCGGCGGCCAGATTGCAACGGCAAATCTGATCAATCAAATTACAGAGGATTGCGACGGCCCCAGAGTCCAGTATTGAAGTCAGCGCTGAAGTAACCAAGAAGTAGTGGGTGAGAAAATGATTGATTTTGATGTAGGAGGTAGTAATACTTAATAGAACGAAATTTCCCTTGAAGTGCGCAGATCTCTGGCGGCCGTAAAAAACATTATTTTTGATCCCATACAAAAAACCAAGTGTAATACAAGGAAGTCGTTGAGCGAACGCCCTAGAAAGTGGAGCAGCAGCCGTTTGAAGCGAGCTAGTGTTGGGGGCAGCCTGGAACAACCTTTTGAAGTACTCCAAGTGTAATTGATTGATTTGTTGGTTCGGACGGAAGTACTAAGTACCCGGGAAGTAAAACAAGGAGGACTGGCTTAATACCTCTTTGTGCTGTTAATTACGTGGAATTATAATAATTTTCAACCCCTTCACGACAAAATACTTGTCGTCGGACGCCTTCGGTGACATGTACAGGAAATCCCAGTGCAGCAGCTCGTGTGGGCGCCTCTGTTGAAAAATAATGTAAAATTTATTTTCCACTTATAAGATCTTAAACTACCTGGTATGAACACTTTTGACCAGGTAGGATCTTCAACAGCGGTTAACAACTGCGCGATGCTTGCCACGCTGTAAAGGTTTCAGCTAAGTTTGTAAAAGAGATAAAAATTAAACGTGTATCATGTAAAGTCACCCCAAAATATAACCATACCAAGATATATACTAGAAGATAACCGAAAATGTACCCACCTATTTCAGCCAATGGGGTTTCACCATCTTGTAGAGACACAAAAAAAACAAAATGGATACATGTGTTTCCAACATCTTCAGCATGCAGAAATTCGCCTAGTAGACGTGGTCTCAGTGTACCGCCCCGGGCGGTGTTGCAATGCAAGCAACGTTGGAGTAAAAACGTACGTCATCCTCCTTCCCACCAGAATCGACTCGCAAACGCAGCCATCTTGACCGCTGAACCACGGTGACCTGCGACACCAAAATGGCCGGCCACGCACAATCGGAGTTGTAGAGATGACACGTCAGCTGAGTTCCACAGCACCTCTCTCAAGCGGGAAAGCAGCCCACACACTGTCGGACTCGAGATTCGCGAGCGCACGTCTGCTTGGGCAAGGCGGTCCCTCCTCCACCATCGGCCACACGAACCCGGAGTTGAGCATCGGCAAGTGCTCTATCGGCACTTGGCGGATCGCACCGATCCGTAGCATAGATGAGCCCAGCGTGAAAGATGGTCCGCCCAGACGTTGGCATCCCCGATGATGTCGTGAATCGTGTCATCAACAAAAATGCCATTCGCTACAACTTTTCCGTCGTGTACTTGGCGACTATGAACTGCACACCGGACGGACAGAAGATGTATTGGAGGTTGTGATGATCTGTAAAAGGAGAAAACCACCATCCCAACGTAGAACCGAATGAAGCCTCACCGATTTATGATGATGATCATATTTCAAAGTGTGGAGAAGCGCATAGAAGATTTTTGGTCAACTGTAATGAACATGGACGGGGCATCTGGAGCAAAAGCGACGCAGGGTACAGGTACACGATGGTAAGCGACAGGATAACGATGTATATTAGGATGGGTAGAGTTGATTGGTCGATATCAGGAATTTTGGTTGATATTAGGATATAATGAATAATAGAGTTCTCTTTTTTCGTCCGATCAACTAGATCATCGATTGGTACGGCGTAATAACTTCGCGCTTCCCTTTCATTGCATACGCACCTTTACACGTCCCGGGCGGGAGCACGTAGTGCACTTTTTGGCACACCGGCAGACGTAAAGTTCCGCAGAACTCGTCCTCAACTCCGCCCGCTGTGTCAGCGGCCCCTTTTCGTAAAGGCTACTGGGAGGGTGATCGATCCAAGTTTTCTCACCTCCGACAACATTGGTTTACACCTATTGTAACGGGGTTACATTCGAGTTACATTTAGTGTTGGTGTACATGAGTACACTACGGTTGAGGTCAGTATTGACCGGTTCGAAAGGTTTTGAACCATTGGTTATCTTAACCAATCAGGGCAGGGGCCCTTGGTGTGGTGGTGTGTCAGCCATCCACGTGTCAGTATACAGGTGTGTACACTACATTTTAGCTAGGTACGAATTAGGAATATTCTACTTAGTATTACATATAGTTATATTAGTTTAAATTAATTTAGGCTAATTACATATTAAATATATTCAGTTTACATTTCACTCTATCTTGCGGACGTGCGACCTTGACCGGGCACGCGCGCAGTGAGTGTCGTAGGTAAGAGGGAGCCCTCTCTTTACTTACATCCCGTAAAGTGAATACAGCCGTTAAGGCTAAGTATTAAACCAACCCGGGAATCTTGGCCCCGAGTAGGAGAGCTCTCCTACTAAGCCCTTTACAAGGGAGTATCGGCTAAGTAGCGATAGCTAACGCTTTAAGGAAGATTCTTCCTCTGTGCGCTAGTCGCACCGTGCGTATACCGACCGGCTACACTTACTAAGCCCTTTTACAAGGGCGTATCGGCTAAGTAGCGGTATATCGGCGCTTAAGGAAAGTCTTCCTCTGTGCGCTAGCCGCACCGTGCAAATACGCACCGGCTACATCTGGTAGCACTTGTAGTCAATCCAACACCTGTGTTGGTAGACTAGGCATCCTCTGCAAAGGATGAATCAGGACGATTGGGATAGTTTGACCCTCGTCCAGCAGGAAGCCTTTAAAAGGCTGTTACCCTTAACGGGGGAAGAAGGCATGAAGCTCCTAGTGGAGCAGGGCCTTGAGGCCGTAAAGGCAAGGGTAAATGCCTTCATCGCTCATGAGGCGAGTTGTGGTGGAGTTCATTCCACGGGGGTGCGCCCTCCATTATCGTTCAAAATGAAGGAGTTCACCGGGGAGAAGGGAGACAACCTTTACGTGTGGTTGCGAGAGGTCGAAAACGGCCTTCGCCACAGCGAATGTGATCGCGGATCACTTGCAAGTGGGACTTGCATTGACCCATCTTACGGGCAAAGCCCGTACATGGTCGTTTACGTGTTCGGAGTCAGTCACGGACGTGTTACCAACATGGAAGGTCTTTAAGCAGAATCTCATGGACATGTACGCAACGCCTGATCTGGTTTTCCAGAATCAACTGGCGTTCCTGAGGTGCCGTCAAGGCACTAAGGACCTGGGGATTTATATCCAGGAGCTTAAGATCCTGTAGGCAGGGATATACGCGAAAGCGTATTCGGACGATGTGTCCATCCCCGTCTTCATGGGAAGCCTGATAGAAGGACCAGCACGTTCGGAATTGTTCCGATGCCGACCCCAATCCCTGGAGGAGGCGTTCAAGATGGCGTTCAACGCCGAGAGGAACTTCTGTTCCTCTAAGGTGGGTCCTGAACCCATGGACCTGAGTCAGGTCGAAGCAGAGGAGAAACCTCCCGCTAAGAGTCACACTAACTCTTCTTCGCAGAGCTTCGAGGCGGAGCTCTTAGCTATGCTGCAGTGACATGGGCCGCTGAGATGCTTCCTGTGCGGGAGCATGGACCATCTGAGGAACAGATGTCCGAAAAATCCCCAGCGAGACACTCGCTACAAGGGGCCAAGAGTGGGGAAAAGGCCCTTGTCCAAGCCGTCGGAAAACGACGGCTCCCAGTAGGTGCGGGGCGCCCTACTGGGAGACCCCTCAGTGCTGTTAATCCCCAGGGTAGGGGACGACAGCACAAAGCACCGAGGGAAGCGGTGCTTTCTAGTGTGGTGGAGTCAAGTTCGAAATCGAATACATTTGTATCGACAACCTGACTACCACCATCGTGCCCAGCCTTCCAAGTTACGGGGGGGGGGTACCCCGCGGACCTCCACTCGAAATCTGGTCCGATCGTCCGCTGCTGGCAGACGATCGGTCATCATCCAAAGACACTTGGTCCGATTCACATAAGTTCATCTCACCTTGTGTACCCGATGGAATGGACTAGTTGCCCACTCGGTGGATCGGGATCGCAGATCGATCTGATTCGGTCTTGAATATGATACCGTGCTGGCTAGGTGTACCTGGGGCGGAACTCTTCACCCCAGGTACGTACAGACCAGAAACACTTCCAAAAGATAAATTCAATAGGTCGATCGTCCAAACGATCTAGACCTGACCAATACGAAATAATAGAGGGTAGACCAATCAACTGGTCTAGCCCCTGACCAATATGAGAGAAGACCAAAACCGGTCTAAACTCCAACCAATGTTACAATGAGCCAATATGTCCACGTAAAGACCCAATATTCTCGTGAAACTCCACAAACGATATCTCCACGTTAAGACCAATCCATTGAATAGCACGTTCCAAACGTACTTGAGTCAAAGTGTCGAGATCGCCAAATCGTACTCCCGTCAAGGGACTTCCGGTGGCCAAAGTGCGCGTGCGGCGCGTCCAGACCGGGTATAATAGGCGAGAGGGGATAATTCAACCCTCTGCCCCCAAACACTCCGCGGCGGGCGGAGGCGACTAGTGTACGTGAAATGAATAACGGCGACCCCTTGCTGCGGTGTAGACCAAGACCAGAAGAGGTTTTTGCCTTTTATTCCTAGACCAAAAGACTTTTACTTGGAAAATCCGCAACCAAAAGACTCTTACTTGGAAAATCCGCAACTAACCAATAATACTACCTCCCTATGGTCCCTACTGTACCCACACAAAATTATGTAAAATACCCAATGTCAGGTGACTCACCCAAGACCTGCGTTCTTGATACTCCTTGAATATGATAGGCTAAAAATCTCCCCTTGTTTAGACCAATCGGAAACTCGACCAACTGCCTTGACTAAAATTGACCAAATTTGTGGTACACTTTACCACACTAGCACCGAGTTGGTGTGCCAGCCAGGTTTGCTGGTAGTCTTTGCGGACGTGAAAGGCTTTGAAAGCCTTGGAGAGTCTTGATAGACTCTGGAGCGTCTGACAATTATGTCAGACGGGCTTCTGTTGAGAAGAGTTGGCTGTATGCCGAGGCCCTAGAGGCACGTTCTCGTGACGTTGTCACGGTCCGTCTTGCGACGGGCGTACAGGTTACTGTGCCCAAGGTCTCGATTGACCTTAAGCTGAAGTTTGCAGACTTCGACAGCTTAGAACGTTGCCTAGTCCTGGGGTTGGACTCGAGGTATGACCTTATTCTGGGCATGAAGTGGCTGGAACGCCACGAGCCATGGATAGACTGGAAGTCTAAATCCATTGGCTCAACGCACCCGCGGTCGGGTGAAGCATTGGCGAGTCATGAACCCACCTTTGCTCGATCGCAAAAGAGATGCTGGAGTGAGATTCCAGAGATTGGGATGTCTGAAATGATCATTCCCAATGGCGTTAAGAAAGAGTTCCTTAACGAGGGGGATTCGGCGGTTAATCCTCAAGCCGTTATAGACGAGACTGGTGAGTCGCCAGTGATAGAGGTGGATTCCTCTGAGAGTAAGCGCGAGGCGCTTAGAGAAGAGACCCGAATTTCGTCTCTTCTGCAGGTCGGAACAGATTCCGACCACGCCGTGTCCGGCGAACAAGTTGCGACTCCAGTGGTAGGGGTAGAGACCCCTGTGGTTAAGCGCGAGGCGTTTCCAAGCGAAGAGACCCGAAGTTTGTCTCTTTCGCACGTCAGAAATGATTCCGACTACGCCGTTATAGGTGAGATCGGCGAGGCACCGGTGGTAGAGGTAGAGACCTCTGTGGATAGGCACGTGGCGCTCCCAATAGATGGGGCAATTGACTCCCCTCATCAGGGTCTCGGGATGAGTCCCGAGGCCAATAGTCAGCAGTCCTATCGGATTCTGAATAGTGTGACAGCAGGTATTGTCACAGAAGGCGTAAGCCTGGAACGGTTGCCTGGGGTAGGCGAACTGTTATCGTTGGAGGAGATGTCCTTCAACGAGTTTAAGACTGCTGTAAAAGCAGGTGAGCTCGACGAGATCGTCGTGTTGCGTCCGGAATAGAAGTTGAACTCCTCATCCACGATGGACGAGTCAGTTTTGGTGCAAACCAAACAGGCATTGAATTCCCGAAGCGGCCTCAGGATCCGCGAGGATCTTGACATTCCCTTACCATTCCTTGTTAAAGGAATTTGGAGATGTCATTAGAGACAACCCACCGATTGGGTTACCACCGGATCGGGGAGTCCGACATGAAATTTATTTGGTTCCTGGAACCAAATACTGCGTCACTAGGCAGTGGCCTCTCCCCAAGGAGCAATGCGACGTCATCGACGCATTCTTCAAGGGGAAAGAAGAGGCTGGGATGGTACGGGAGAGTAAGTCTCCCCATTCATCTCCCACTTTTTGTGTTCTTAAACCGAACGGAAAGTGGCACATCGTGCATGCGTACAACAGGCTGAATGCAGCTACTGCACCCATGCAAACTCCGATTCCTCGGAAGGATTTCCTCCGGAACAATATGGCGGGCTGTACTGTGTACAGTGCCTTAGATCTGGTGGACGGGTATTATCAGGTGCTCATTCGAGAATCCGATATTCCGCTTACAGCGGTCAGCACGCCTAGTGGCATGTTGTGGGAGTGGCGTGTTATGCCACAAGGGCTTTCGAATGCACCAGCAACTTTTAATCGCTTGGTGACTCAACTCTTCCGCCCTCATAGAAAGTACGCTCAGACGTACTTCGACGATATATTCGTTCATAGTCGCGCGGAAGGCGACTCGTCTGATGTTCAGACGCACCTTATACATATTCGAGCTGTGCTCGAATGTATTCGAGAGCATAACTTATATGCGAACGCATCCAAGTGTATATTTGGTGCTGAGTAAATTCCTTTCCTCGGATGCTTCATCGGTGAGGATGGAGTGCGGTCGGATCCCACGAAGGTGAAAGCCATTGTGGAGTGGCCTTCGCCTGTAAATCTTAGAGATTTACGGAAGTGGCTAGGATTAGCCAACTATCTCCACAAGTACAGCGAGAATTACGCTGAAATGGCGAAGCCATTAACCGACCTTCATAAGAAGGACGTGGATTGGTGTTGGGAAACCAAACACCAGAACGCTTTTGAAGCGGTAAAGGGGAGCTTGTTAAAAGCTCCCGTTCTTGCTCTCCCAGATTCTGGGAAACCATTTAGTGTCGTCTGCGACGCCTCCGATTTCGCAATCGGATGTACTTTGTTACAAGCAGATGAAGCAGGAAGGGAACGCGTGATTGCGTTTGAGTCGAGGCAGCTTAAAGCTGCGGAACGGAATTATCCCGTTCATGACAAGGGGCTACTTGCAATGAAGTATGCTCTTGTCAAATTTAGCCGTTCGTGGTTTATACTGACCACGCGTCCTTACGGACAGCGACAAAGTCTACTCATCTCTCGCAACGGATTGCCCGTCGGCTCTCCTTCTTTGCGGAGTACCACTTTGAGGTAAAGTATAAACCTGGCAAGCAGTACGTGCTTGCGGACGCGTTGTCGCGTCGTCCCGATTACGAGCTCGCTCACGCGACATTCTTCACCACTTCTGTGGTGGATCTCATACGCCAGGCGTATGAGAAAGACCCACAGTGTACGGCGCTTATCAGCGCGTTGGGTGAAAAGGGTCTTGGATCGTCTGAGCCAACCCTGTCAAGTCGAGCTAAAGCTCGTTTACACCGTTACAGGTACTGTGACGGTCTGCTATTTTATAGCACGAGCGCGGAGGAAACTCCGCGGCTGCTAGTTCCTCATGATGTGGAACTGAAGTATATAGTCCTCTTTGAGGCCCATGACGCCCCTACCGGGGCTCATTTAGGTCGGGATAATACCTACAGCGCTTTAAGCGCTTTGTATTGGTGGCCCAATATGTATAAGTGGGTCGGTGCGTATATACGCTCCTGTGAGACGTGTCAGAGGGTTAAACCCTCTGCAAGTTCAGCTGCGCCTTTGGCGAGCTTATCGGTTCCAACGGAGGGTTGGAAATCCATTAGCATGTATTTTATCTTCGGTTTTCCGAAGGATAATGCCGGGAACACCGGTATATTGGTCTTTGTAGACCGTTTGAGCAAGATGGCTCACCTGGCGGCGGTGGCAGAGTCCATAGATGGACAAGGAACAACAAAAGTGTTCCTAGACCGTGTCTTTCGACAGCATGGTCTACCCGATTCCGTTGTGTCGGATCGGGATCCCCGTTTTACGGGACAATTCTGGGGAGCGTTGTTTAAGGTGCTAGGCACCAAGCTCCTCATGTCCACTGCGGATCATCCGCAGACGGACGGTCAGACGGAACGCGTTAATCGCGTTGTGGAGGATATTCTCCGGAGTTTATGTCCGGATTCTCCAAAGAGTTAGAGTGAGATGCTTCCGATGGTTGAATTTGCTATCAACAATTCGCTACATTCATCTACGGGGTTTACCCCGCTTTACGTGAACTGATTGGTGAATCCGAGGGTTCCGTTGACGCCACGCGTGTGTGGCCCAGGGATTGAGGGGGAAGGATTCCCCGATGTAAGCCCTGTATCTGTGCGAAAGCACATCGATAAGTTTTTATCGACGCGCCTTAGTGTCTTACGACACGTCTGCGATGCCATGGCGGAAAGCCAAGACAAGCAGAAGGAGCAAGCTGACCTCAAGGGGCGGCGTAACGAAAAGGTGTACAAAGTAGGAGAAAGTGTTTTATTAAACGCTAAAAATCTTCCTACATATGCAGTTTCAAATGTGTTGCGCAATAAACTGCGCCCCAGTTTTGTGGGACCCTTTAAGTTACTATCCCGAAAGGGCTTATCGTATACCTTGGACATCCCGAACGTGATGCGTAAGCATCCAACCTTTTATGTGGGTATGCTTAAGCCATACCAGAACCCGGAGGCGCGTCCCCTCTCGGAGGAGGGTGAGAAACCGGATAGCCGAAAGGCGCAACAGGTCGAACCATCTCCGACAGGGTTGAAATACGACCCTGAAGCGAGACTCGAGAGATCCAAGTCGCCCCTCGATGCGTTCATTCGCACTCCCCTCGTTGCGGAGTCCCTCCTGAGCATCTTGGATGCGACGGCTGTGCCGATCACAGCGCTCGTGGATGTCACGCCGCAAAAGCGCGACCCTCTCTTCCAGTGCTCGATACGGAGGGTACTCCACGTTATCATGTGGAACGCCTGATGGCACGACGCCATCACCGGGGTGAGACCCAGTACCTGGTGAAGTGGAAAGGGTATCCACATTCCCAGAACTCGTGGGAGTACAAAACTCCCCTGCGGCAGGATTGCCGTGACGTCGTTGACGCTTTCTAGCGGGAGAATACCAATGAGAGTCAACGACCAGAGGGGCTGAAGAAGCCCCTTCACTCCCAGTAGATGGGAGTTCACCGGAGGCAGATGCTGTGCTTGCATTGGTCTCCGGCACCACATCGAGAGCAGAGCGCGTATAATAGGAGGCAGTTAATTGCCCTTGCGCTTTGGCCTGAGCATAGGCCAAGCGTAGCGCTCTCTCTACCCGAACGTCGTGTTCGGAAAAGCTGTTGTACAGCGCATCGAAACTGGGGAGGCGTTTCTCCCTTTCCGCACAGGCGCGGAACGCTTGTTCTGCGTCTTCGACGCTTTCGTCCCTCAGGAGAACAATGGGAATCTCGCGGATAATATCCAAGAGGACACCGCGTGCCTGCTTCCCGAGGCGCGTCCGGTAGGATTTAACGGAATAATGTTTGGGCGTTAGAATTAGGGCCCGGGGTTTATTCCGATGCGCAATTTCATGCGGCAGTATAGCCGCTGGACCAGGGGTATAAGAGGCTAAACTTCTCTTGACTGCGTTCTTAGCCCTCTTTTGAGGGTCGCGAGGTATCTTTCGTGCCCGTACGGCACGTCGGGCCTCTTGAACCAAGGAAGGTTCATTGGTGATGGTTGCCTGTGGCAAACTGGAGGTATCACCCCTAGCGGGTAACGGTGGCGCACAAGTTAGTGCGTTTTACCCGCGTGTGGGGAATGGGTTGGATGACCGACAGCGCCGTTCGGCGCTGTCAGTATGGCCAGCCGTTGGGGAGATCTCCCCAAGGGCATCCAATTCCGAGTTGTCGGAATAGTTTTCGTCCATAGCACCACTGAAGGTGTACAATGGACAGCCAGAGGTACTGGCGTTGGACTTCTCCAACAAGATTTTGATTATTGCGTAAGCAATAGTCTTGATGGGGGAGGATGTAAGGGGGTTACATTCGGGTAACACTGAGTGTTGGTGTACATGAGTACACCACGGTTGAGGTCAGTATTGGCCTGGTTGAAAGGTTTCGAACCTTTGGTTATTTTAACCAATCAGGGCAGGGGCCCTTGGTGTGGTGGTGTGTCAGCTACCCACGTGTCAGTACACAGGTGTGTACACTACATTTTAGCTAGGTACGAATTAGGAATATTCTACTTAGTGTTACATATAGTTTATATTAGTTTAAATAATTACATATTAAATATATTCAGTTTACATTTCACTCTATCTTACAGACGCACGACATCGACCGGTCGTGCGTGTAGTGAGTGCCGTAGCGTAAGGGGAGCCCTCCCCTTAGCTACACCCTTATTAAGGTATCCTTGTCGTTAAGGCACTAGCAAAGGCTCTAGTAAACTAACCCGGGAATCTTGGCCCCGAGTAGGAGAGCTCTCTCCTACTAAGCCCTTAATAAGGGCGTATCGGCTAAGTAGCGGCGAACGCCGCTTTAAGGAAGAGTCTTCCTCTGTGCGCTAGTCGCACCGTGCGTATACGCACCGGCTACAACTATCCTCCAGAAGTGGGGCGGCTTTAAGCGCCCCTTGGGAACTCTAGGTGGAATTGTGTAAAATCCGTCGATCTGCACATACAAATAGCACACGAACCCCTTCCGCTTAGGTTTAGGCTAGGAGTACAAAATATATTGGGTATTTTCTTAGCGATCTAGGCTTAAGAGACTCGACGATCAAGTGGTGAAGACTTCCGCCACGTGATCAAGTACCCCTTCGCTGATTTCAACTGGATCGACAGCGTCGATCTACGATCATCGATCTGCGATCAGCGATCAGCGATCAGCGATCAGCGATCTGCGATCTACAGATCCGCAATCCCGCCAATTCGCACTAGATCAACTGGGTCGATCTGAGAACTTTGACACCCAGTTTTTTGGTGGGATCTCGAATCTGCGATTTTTCACCAGATCTACACCTGTCGATCTGCTACAAATTCACTTGATCTGGATTGTAATTGCACTGATCTACGTCCCCAGTCACCTGGAGAGCGACCCACGCCCAAACTGTCGGGTACACAAGGTGAGCAAGACATAGGCCTGTCAAAGGACAACCGGAGGACCCCCTTCGTTAGTCGGTAGTCCGGGCGCTGTGGGAACGAATGTCCAAGTTTTTAAATTTGGCCAGCCGCTTCACCACAAAAGAGTATCGTGCCTATGATCCTAAGCATTTATGTGCGATTCAATAATATACGGAAAGCAAAAACACCTGATGACGAGCACTATGACCCTGACAACCTATGACGGTACCTAACATTGCATGACTTGGGGTCAGATTCAGTGGCTTACGTGCTTATGTCGGTCTCGTTGGAGTTGAAAGATTTTACGGACAGAAATACTGACATAATCAAGCTCGCGGTGGTTGAGTAAGACCAAATCAGTCTTTCCGAGGGACCGTGATCATTGGTGACTTGATGAAGGAACCCAGATTCAGCAGATAAATTGTGAAGTACGGTCGCTACGGCTACATTTGGTAAGCGCGCTCGAAGTGCAGAATTGTTGGTTAGGCATTTCGGCTGCCTGACCGCCTATGCCGGTACCTAACATGGCATGACTTGGGGTCAGAGTCAGTGGATTACGCGCGTATGTCGGCCTCGTAGGAGTTGAAAGATTGTACGGATAGAAATACAGACATAATCAAGCTCGCGGTGGTGGAATAAGACCAAATAAGTCTTCCTGAGGGACCGTGATCTTTGGTGACTTAATGAAGGAACCCAGATTCAGCAGATAAGTTGTGAAGTACGGGCGGTACGGCCACATTTGGTAAGCGCGTTCGAACTGCAGGATTGTGGGTTGGGAATGTCGGCGGAACGACTGTTCTTCGGAATCACTCATTCTGCCGTGTGTACTGTGTTACACGCGTTCCAATATATTTCCACGTACTAGCGAGTAAGGTTCCACGACAAACAGATAGCGACAGGAAGTAACGTGACAGTAAATAACAAAGTCGTAACCACAAATTTATTACCCACTTTAAACGTGACGAAACTTCTAGCGAGACAGTAACGCAATCCAATCTCCACGAGAACGAGAACGAGAAAACAATTCCAACTGCCTTTGCAGCGTACTTAAAATTTCCTTGCTCACGAAACAATTCCAGCTGCAGTTAGCAGCGTACTTGTGCTCCACTAGTCCACTTAATAAAGAAAAGAAATCAAATTCAGAAGTGATTTATTAGTGTTAAGTTTTATACCTAAACTAATAATATGCAAATACACAAAGTTATGTACTTAACCTAAAGTTATGTACAGTACATCCCCTTTTCACTGTAAAGTCGCTGAAAACCGCAATATCGCGACGCGAGCCGCCGCAGGAATTGCGCGTACTTCTAACACTCCTTCTCGACTTTACCGTTAAATCGAATTAGTCCATCGTGATCGCTGCTAATCCGAGACCATCCTGCGCACGTTTAATCTTCTCCGGACCCAAAGACTTGGTGAAAATATCAGCCAAGTTCATATCCGTAGGCTGGTAGACCGCCTTAATCAATCCATCCTTTGCTTTCGAAATCAAGTACTTCATCCTAATATCCATGTGCTTGGTCTTCGAACTTTTTCCATCACCATCCGGCATCTTAATAGCAGCTTGGTTGTCACTATACAGCGTCATGGGAAGTTTTACTTCGATGCCAACTTCGGTATACATTCTTTGAAACCAATTATCTCACATAACGTTACCGACGCCGCATAAATTTCAGACTCCATGGTAGAAAGCGAGACACAAGACTGTCGCTTGCACACCCAGTGTACAATACTTCCTTCGACAAAAATTACGCCACCGCTCGTGGACTTTCGATCGTCTTTCGATCCAGAAAAATCAGCGTCACAATATCCAAAAATTCCAACTTGATTTTTTTCATGAGTTTTCGCCTTAGCGTCCACCTCCAATCGCAACCTCATTCCAGACGTGCCCTTTAGAAAACGCAAAATTCTCTTGGCCGTCACCCAATCAAACTTGGTCGGCGCATGTGCTCTGCGTGTCGCCTTATGTACTGCATAGGCAATATGTGGCCTGAAGCAGCGCGCGATCCAGAGTAAACTTCCCGTCAACGACTGGAAATCCTTGATCGTCGGCACTTTACTGTCTCCGCGAATCTTTAACCCCTCATTCTCCTTCAGACTTTCGTTTTCATGCTCGTCGCCAATTGGCGCCTTGAATGCATTCGCGTCATCCATACGATAGGTCTCCAACAGGCCCTTAATCATGACCTCCTGATCCAATAGATAACCACCGAACTCGTCATATTCCACACGCATACCGAGAAATTTCGAAACTTCACCCAAATTTTTAACTTCCAAATCCTTGAGCTCTTCGAAAAAACTCAACACGTGCACTTCCTTAGTTGCCGTAACTAGAAGTTCGTCCACATAAACCCGACCACGACTGTTTCATCGCAAAACTTCTAGAAATACAAACAGCATCCGTGAAGCTCTGCTCATATCCATGCTTCAATAGATTCGCATGCAAAAGGCGGTTCCATTGTCTTCCCGCCTGTTTCAGTCCATAGAGCGTCTTCTTTAGATTTAGGACCACTTCGCACCTACTTTCAACTCGCAATTCCTTCAACTTTCCGCGTTCGATTTGCATTCTACTGGGTGCGAACCAATAGATGTCGTGTTCATCCTCCAACGCTTTTACATAAGCGTTGGGGATGTCCCCATGCATAGCTCGAACATTCCATTTGCGAGCGAGCATCAAAATGAAACGAACGGTGCTCATCCCCATGACCGCGGCGAAGGTTAGATCGTAGTCGACCCCGAAACGCTGTTCGTTTCCGCAGGCCGCTAACCTCGCCTTGTACCACTCAACTTGTCCGTTTGCGTCCGTCTTCACCTTAAACACCCACTTGGTGTGCAAAGGTTACGCGTCCACAGGTTTTTTCATTATGTACCAGACTTCATTGTTTTCCAAAGCCTTGATTTCTTGTTCCATGGATTCAATCCACTTCGACTCATCCTTGCGACCTATCGCATCGCGATAATTCCTTGGGTAGCCTTCCATAATCATGTTTACCATCGACTGTTTTTATTCTTCGTCATTGTCTTCCGCCTTTCTTTCCGCTTGATACAAACGCTCTGCGTACTGGCGCGTGACGCGTCGATCTCTCGTCCAGCGCGGCTTCCTTTTCTTTGGCTTCGGCCGTCTTTTAAGCCCTTTCCCTTCTTGAGCGACGGTTGCGTCGACTTGATCCACAATTGGGACTCCTCCAGCTCCTTCTGACGCTTGGTCCCTTCCTGGAGCTTCGGACTTGTGTTCCTCATTTTGAACTTTCCTTAGCTGTCGATTCTGCACGTCCGTCATCGTGTCGACGTTCTTCACGTGCTGCTTGATCGTTACTTTCTGTTCACCCTTGAGAAACACCTTGTACCCCTTCGTTTCTTCGCTTCCGCCAATTACTTTTTTTACACCGACTTGCGCGCGATGCGCGAGTGTCTTCTTTCCCGGGTTCCTATATACGGTGCGCGGTGACCTGAAAGTCACGATTTCACCGAGATTCGGCTTCGTGCCCGTAAGTACTTCCAGCGGCGACATCCGCTTCGGATTCGCGCTCGTGGGGGTGGGAGTGGTTCAGCACGTATGCTGCATACTCGGCCGCATCCCCCCAAAACGACAGATTTAAGCCGCTTCCGAAAAACATGCACCGGGCCATGTTCATCACGGTCCGATGCATGAGCTCTGCCTTGCCGTTGCTTGCTTGATTCCCGGTCTCGCTTATTTGTCGCACGATGCCGGTACTCCGACAGAAATAATCCACGTTCTTGAACTCCTCCCCTCCGTCGGTTCTCAAAACGTGAATTTTACATCCAAAACTTCTCTCGAAAAAAGCCAAAAACTGCTCAAATTTCTTAGCAGCAACGTCCTTCGTCTTGGCCAAAAAAAATTCGAGCGTAGTTGTTTTTAAAATCAATGAAGTTCACCAAGTAGCGGTTACTCAATCGATCCCTTGGTGTGATTGGACCCTTAAGGTCGGAACAAATCACACCACCAATCCGATCGATGGGCGCATTCTTCCCGCTATCCTTCTTTGATTGAGAGTTCTTGGTCTGCTTCCCCTGCGCGCATGTGACGCAGTGCCTGCGCGTATCGTCCGTTATCCGAATAACCTATTGCGGATCTTTAGCCGACGCAATGATTGTGTCACAATTTAGGTGGTCTATCCAAGAGTAGAAATGCATCAGTGTTCCACTCTGGATGTCCTGGTCCACCGTATAATTGTCATCGTTTGTGGTCACCACAGACATAATCATCTCTTTGTAAGACTTCTTAGGACGATCCGCTATACCCTCCACAGTTAAAACGTTATTATCCACATCGATGTTCGTAATTGGAACGCCCGAATCATGTCTGACGAGCGTTCTTTTCCATTAACGTAATCGATAACGAAACCACCCTTCTCGAAAGCACCATACGAGAAAATATTCCGGGCGGTTCCTTCCACGTTGAAAACATCCTTAATTTTAATACGCGTTTCTGTACTCCCATACTTGAAACGAACAAACATCGTGCCCTTTTGTGTAACCACGAATCGTTTTCTGTCCACTTGATAGCATTGACGCTCCACCGTCTTCACACCAATCCGACAGGCGTCAAGGGCATGCTTGCACCGCGATCCAGGACCCATGTGTCATTATCAAACTGCTCATCGCTTCCTGGGATCATTAGATCATAATCTTCCTTGGGAATCTTCTTTTTCTTCGATCATTCCCGTTTGAAGTGCCCTGCCTCACCTCATGCATAGCAAACGCGGCTCTTCACTGGTTTCCTGGTTCTTTCGACCACCATATTCACGGACCCTGCGCTATGGCTTTTCTGCCTCCGGCTGTTGAACTCAACAGCCTGCGCAAAATGACATATCTCCTCAGCTTGCAGCCAGTGATCCATCCTCATGTGGTTGTACCGGGATACGAAGACATGTCTCATCTCCGGCACAGCATGGTAGATCACATTATCCAGTACCATCGCATCGCAATTCGTGTCGACTGCTTCGGCCACTGCGGTGAGGTACAGGAAATAGTCGGGCCACGACCTTCCAGGGCCTTACGCGCACCGAAAAGCTTCATGCCCTCTGAAAGCGTCAATCGTACGCTAAATGCTGAGAACATCTTGTCTATGGTGTACCAGAGGGATGGCTTTTCCTCCCACCACCCCTCTGCAAGTCGGTCATAATACGCTTCTGCTGGTCCGGCCAAATAATGGCCCAGCAGTTCAACCTTGATATATTCTGACCACTTGAAACCGCGGCACTCTTCTGCAATGGTTATCTGCCTGAGTAATTTTGTTCCCCAGGCCCCGAAACCAGACCCCAGCCCCTTGTAGGTTTCAGACCCGTCGAAATGCCGGATCTGAAGCTTCTTTTCTTTGGCTGTCGGTGGTCTAGGCATAGTGAAAACTTGTACGCCAACGTTGCCAGGGGCGACGTATGCTTGCTGATACTGGTTGGCGTTCTGCTGCGGCGCATAGACGATTTGATGTTGCACGTAGGCGTTACCGGGGTTAGGACCCCCGCCCCTAGTGAGCACGTCCTTTACAGATTCACTTATGTCCCTGAAGCTCATTCTTCCCGTGCTGCCGGTGCGGCTGCCCTCTTATTCTTTGTCGCTTCCACCCAGGGATGCCAAACTCTTTTTGGCCTCTCTCCTAGGTTTAGGCGCCGCAGTTTGTGCCGGCGCCTCCTTGTTGATGGACGATTCCATTTTGTCCAAGTAATCTATCACATGTGCGAAGAAACGCATCATGTCTTCTGGTTTGACTGTCTGATTGGACGAGTCAATGCCCTTGCTTGGGCTCATAACCTGTTCTTCGTAATCACTCATTCTGTAACAGGGTTACATTTGGTTACGTTGGTGTACGTAGGTACACAACGCTTGAGGTCAAATATTGACCGGTCCGAAAGGTTTGGACCTATTGGTTATTTTAACCAATCAGGGAGAGAGACCTTAGTGAAGGCGTGGCAGCCTGCCACGTGTTGGTACACAGGTGGTGTACATTACATTTCGGCTAGGTACGAATTGAGTAAGTTCTACTTAGTATTACATATAGTTTACATTAGTTAATTAATTTAGGGAATTGTTAAATCGACGCCGAAAATTTGTTAAATCGACGCCCTGTTAAATCGACGCCTTTCCAGGCTACACAAAACCCAAGTCAAGTTGCAGAATGATTGTCATTGGCAAAAAGAAAAATGTTACAAAGGACGGATAGGCTCAACGAATCAACGAGAAGAGACTGCACGCACGTACTTGACTCGTCGTCGTACCCACTCTTGCGCGTCCACACATAAAAAACCAACGCACGAGCGCGAGAAAGACGTGGCCGCCGACTCCATTCCGCGCTGCAATGCACGATCCTTACCGACCTTCCACTTGTTTTCGCAATGCCACGGGAAACGCTAGCCACACGGCGTCTACAAACGCGTGCATCCGTGGCCATGCAAGCTCATGCGTGCGTACAAGTCGCATCGTGCGCTTGGGCAACATCCAACCACGCGCGTCGTGATCAACACTGTGCCGACACCCATACGCACAAGAGCACCAGGTTCGAGCGGCGCCGTGCGGTGCAGCCGCATGACGTCGACATCGGTGACATCCCGACACATGGTAAACTAGTCGAGCGTGGTCGGACATTTTTCGACCAACGCCATGCGGATTGTTGCCTCGACACGATCCACCTCAGTCTCCCTTGCCCTTGATAGAGAGATCGAGAGCCGTTGGATAGACTGGAAAGTACGCTCTATCAGCCGTAATTGCCTCGAGACCACTTGCTGTCCTTGTCGACCACTGCGTAAGTCTCACGGATGTGTTTTAATCTCACGTCATGAGTTGCTGCCTCGAGACACTACTCGAGCTTTGTATCGTGAACCTGTCGGACCACCACGTCTTTCACCATGCCATCCACGCTCCCAAACACGTAGGAATCCATTTCCGCGGATTCGGACGAGTTCGAATACAAGGCCGCGCACAGACGAGATGGTGGGGTCCACCAACTCTGGATTCTCGGCGTTTTCACGTGTCTTCTCTACCGTCTCGGGCTCGCACTCGCACGACGTGGCAGCCTGCTGCTTGTTTTCAAATGCTCCTCCAATGTAGCATCCAAGCACACATACCTCATGCCATGCACGCTTGCGCGTGGCGTCGACCCGCACGGCCTTCTTGTTGCCAGAACGAGGCACGACTCGATGACAGACCAAGATGCAGCGTACACTGGAGCGCACGGCAAGGTTCACGCACAACTCGCGCGCGCGTGCGTGAACACGATGGCCATGAAACACGTGCGACTGGATCCGTCGTCGGCCTTTCAGTATATAGAGTATATAGAGTAGATAGATTAGATAGACTAGAGCGCTCCATACCCGCCTTGGCGGTGCCGTCCACGGCAGGTGTCTCAGTACGCAGTGGTACGATAGGTCCTTCTCCCAACGCCATCTCGAGCTCTAGTTCACTCCCACATAGGGATTTCACGTCCGAATCGCTTATTTCCGGCGGCTCTATGAGCGGCTTGTCCATGGCTGTATGTTGTAAATTGTGGAGGAAAAAAACGAAACTACCATCACTCTCGAAATCGACAACTTCGATACGCCATAAACCTGTTAAGAAGAATGAAGCCGGATCCATGTTTTATTATATAGTAGATGGATGGAAAAAGGGCGTCGATTTAACAAAAATTAATAATAGTTGCAAAAGGGCGTCGATTTATAACAAATTTAGTCGTCGATTTAACAATTCCCTTAATTTAGGCTAATTACATATTAAATATACATCAGTTTACAAAATACACTAAAGACTGCTAGGCGCACGAACTCGACCGGTCGCGCGCGCAGTGAGTGTTGTGTCGTGAAGGGGTTGAAAATTATTATAATTCCATTTAATTAACAACACAAAGAGGTAATAAGCCAGTCATCCTTGTTTTACTTCCCGGGTACTTAGTACTTCCGTCCGAACCAACAAATCAATCAATTACACTTGGGGTACACTTCCAAAGGTTGTTCCAGGATGCCCCCAACACTAGCGCACTTCAAACGGCTGCTGCTCCACTTGCTAGGGCGTTCGCTCAACGACTTCCTTGTATTACACTTGGTTTTTGTATCGGATCAAAAATATGTTTTTTACGGCCGCCAGAGATCTGCGCACTTCAAGGGAAATTTCGTTCTATTAAGTATTACTACCTCCTACATCAACGTCAATCACTTTTTTCACCCACTACTTCTTGGTTACTTCAGCGCTGACTTCAATACGTGGCAGTTACCGCTGAGGCCCTCTATAACCTGATTGATCATCCTTGAGAGCTACCACTGATTCCCTCTGAAACCTGATTGATCGTCTTTGACAGTTACTTCAGAAACCCTCTGTAATCTGATTGAGCGAGTTGGCCGTCGCATGTCACTCCTGATTGGTCAAAAATTCCACTTATTTTTCCACATTCATACCAATCACAAAGAAATTAGCTGTGAGCGAGTTGGCCGTCGCGAGGTGTCCGTCGCATGTCACTCCTGATTGGTCAAAAATTCCACTTATTTTTCCATTCATACCAAACACAAACAAATTAGCGGTGAGCGAGTTGGCCGTCGCGAGTTGGCCGTCGCGAGTTGGCCGTCGCGAGGTGGCCGTCGCATGTCACTCCTGGTGGTCAAAAATTCCACTTATTTTTCCACATTCATACCAATCACAAAGAAATTAGCCGTGAGGTGGCCGTCGCGAGGTGGCCGTCGCACGTCGCTCCTGATTGGCTGAAAATATTTTTTTTCCAAAATGGAATAAAACCACTTGAAAACAATTGAGAAGCCCAATTGATCAACTTGGGCGGCAGAGGGTGCATGACTTTACGGGAGCTTCCCACCACAACCAGACCCGCCGCTATGCTTATAAGGTGCGCCTGTGTCTTGGCTTTCGGTAGTAGTGCTGACAGTTTGTTTTCGTGCCTTGGTTTGTCTGCTACAGCCCGCGCCCTAGCGCCCACAGCTACAGGGCAGTCTGAGAAGCTGAGGGCACGTAACTTCTTGTTGGATTTACTGCTAGGATCATACCTGCCGTCGGGCATGTAAGATGCGTCTGTGTCGTGGCTTTCTGTAGTGGTGCTGACAGTTTGTTTTCGTGATCTTGTTCACCTGTTATCCCATGTGCCCTAGCGTCCCTAGCCACTGAGTATTAAATATAGCTGAGGACGCGTGACTTTTCGTTGGCTTTGCCACCATAAATGAACATGTAGTTATGCTTGTAAGTTGCGCCAATGTATTGACCTTCTTTGATGATGCTAATGGTTTGTCTGCATAGTCTGGTGAACTTATTACTCCATGCGCCATAGCGCCCTAGACTTCACTGTTGTGATGCTAAAACCAACACGACTGTAATGAGACACCGTGTGGATGCAAGACACACTACTTAGAGACGGACGAATCGTTCGCATTGTTCATAAGATGAAGGTACAACACAATCTTTGTTGTAGATGTTGTTTGCAGACACCACACCATGTCAAGGCAACATTGTTCTAGCATGTAGAGTTTTGGCATAGTAAAAATTATACCGTGAATTGATAACTACCACAGATCATCTTCTATATGTTGTAATAAAGATTCCACTTCACCACAGTTGTAGTCAAAGGGAATACCTTCCCTTAGCTATCCCCTTTCTAAGGGAAGCCTTGTATCAAGGCGTTAGTCTTACTAACAAGTAAACCAAGGGAATCTTGGCCCCGAGTAAGAGAGCGATCTCTTACTAAGCCCTTATATAAGGGCGCATCGGCTAAGTAGCGGCGTATTGACGCTTACGGAAAGTCTCCCTCTGTGCGCTAGCCGCACCGTGCGTGTACGCACCTGCTACATCTGGTAGCACTAGTAGTCAATCCAACACCTGTGTTGGTAGACGACAACATCCTCTGCAAAGGATGAATCAGGACGATTGAGATAAGCTAACCCTCGTCCATCAAGAAGCCTTTAACAGACTGTTATCCATACTGGGTGACGAAGGCATGCAGCTCCTAGTGGAGCAGGGACTTGATGCCGTAAGTGTAGCCGGTGCGTACACGCACGGTGCGGCTAGCACACAGAAGAAGACTTTCCTTAAGCGGCGATATGCCGCTACGTAGCCGATACGCCCTTGTAAAAGGGCTTAGTAAGAGAGTTCTCTCTTACTCGGGGCCAAGATTTCCCTTGGTTTACTTGTTAGAATTAACTAACGCCTTGAAACAAGACTTCCCTTAGAAAGGGAGTAGCTAAAGGAGGTATTACTTTTGGCTACTAACACTCACAGTACGCGCGACCGGTCGAGGTCGTGCGTCTAGCTGGATTTATTGCTATTTGTAAACTGAATGTATACTTAATATATAATTAGCCTAAATTTATTTAAACTAATGTAAACTATATGTAATACTAAGTAGAACTTACTCCATTCGTACCTAGCCAAAATGTAATGTACACACCTGTGTACCAACACGTGGCAGGCTGCCACGCCTTCACCAAGGGATCCTGCCCTGATTGGTTAAAATAACCAATCCGTCCAAACCTTTCGGACCGGTCAATACTGACCCCAACCGTAGTGAACTTACGTACACAACATAACTAAATGTAACCAAATGTAACCCTGTTACATCCTCCCCCCATCAAGACTATTGCTTACGCAATAAATCAATTATAGTTGGAGAAGTCCAACTGCCAGAACTTCTGGCTAACCATGAGCACCTTTAGTGGTGCTGAGGATTCACCTCGTGATGAGGGTGAAAACCATTCCGATAAATCGGAAGCGGATTCCCTTGGGGATATCTCCCCAAAGGCTGACCGCTCCGACAACGCCGAAAGGCGATGTCGGCAGTCCAATCCGTTCCCCACACGTGGGGAAAATGCACTAACACGTGCGCCACCTCTACCAACTGCGGATGATGCATCCGGGTCGCCTAAGGCGACCATCACCAACGAGCCAGACACGGCTCAGGAGGCTTGACATGCCGTACAGGCACGGAAGGGTCCTCGTGACCCTAAAAAAAAGACCAAAAACGAGGTGAAGTGAGGTTTAACCTCCCATATCACCATCCTTGCGGCTGTACCGCCGCGTGAGCTCGCGCGCCGGAAACAACTCCGGACAAGACTGCTAACACCGAGCAGTTCACTGTCAAATCATACTGAGCACGCCTCGGGAAACAGGCACGGAGTGCCGTCGTTGAGCCCCTACACGAGGTTCCCTACGTCCTCCTGCAAGACGAGGATGTCGAGGAGGCCGAGAGGGCATTCCGCGCTTGAGCGGAAGGGGAGAAGCGACTCTCTAGATTTGACGAGCCGTACAACAGCTATTCCGAACGCGATGTTCGGATAGAGAGGGCGTTGCGCTTGGCGTATGCTCAGTCAAAGCGCTGGAGCAATTACCTGCCTCATATTATACGCGCTCTGCTCTCGATGGGGTGCCGGATAGCAATGTAAGCACAGCATCTGCCTCCGGCGAACTCCCAGCTACTGGGAGTGAAGGGGCTTCTTCCGCCACTTTGGTCGTTGACTCGCAGCGGGATTCTCCCGCTCGAAAGCGTCAACGACGTCAGGGGAATCCTGCCGTAGGGTAGTCTCGGACTCCCACGAACTCTGTGAATGTGGATAGCCTTTACACTTCACCAGGTATTGGGTCTCACCTCGATGATGGCGTCGCGCCATCAGACGCTCCACATGGTGATGTGGAATACCCTCCGTATCGAGAACTGGAGAAGGAGGTCGCGCAATTGCGACTTGAGTTCCACGAGCGCTGTTATCGACACAGCCGTCGCATCCAAGATGCTCAGGAGGGACTCCGCGACAAGGGGAGTGCGAATGAACCTCTCGAGAGGCGGCTTGCCTCCCTCGAGTCTTCCTTTCCGAAGCTTCATGGTCGTATTTCGACCCTGTCTGCGATGTTCCGACCTGTCGTGCCTTTCGGCTATACGACCTGCCAACCTCCTCCAAGAGGGGACCCGCCTCCGGGTTCTGGTATGGCTTAAGCATACCCACATAAAAGGTTGGATGCGTACGCATCGCCTTTGGTAAATCCAAGGTATAAGCCAAGCCCTTTCTGGATAGCACCTTGAAAGGCCCCACAAACCGGGGGCGCTGTTTGTTTCGTAACCCATTTCCGAAACTGCATGTGTAGGAAGGTTTTTAGCGTTTAATAAAACACTTTCTCCTACTTTGTACGCCCTTTCGTTACGCCTACCCTTGCGGTATGCCTGTTCCTTTTGCTTGTCTTGGATTTCCGCCATGTCATCGCAAACGTGTCGTAAGACACTAAGGCACGTCGATAAAACCTTATCGATGTACTTTCGCACAGATACAGGGCTGACATCAGGGAATCCTCCCCCCTCAAGCCCTGGGCCACACACACGTGGCGTCAATGGAACCCTCGGATTTACTAATCCGTTCACGTAAAACGGGGTTCCCGATCCGATTCCACGAATCGGGTAGACCATGTTGTCGAAAGACACGGTCTAGAAACACTTTCGCTGTTCCTTGTCCATCAATGAACTCTGGCACCGCCGGCAGGTAAGCCATCTTGCTCAAACGGTCTACAAAGACCAATATGCCGGTGTTACGGGCCTTATCCTTCGGGAAACCGAAGATAAAATCCATACTAATGGATTTCCAACACTCCGTTGGAACCGACAAGCTCGCCAAAGGCGCATCTGACTCTGCACAGGGTTTGACCCTCTGACACGTCTCACAGGTGCGAATATACGCACCGACCCACTTATACATCTTGGGACACCAATACAAAGCGCTTAAAGCGCTGTAGGTCTTATCCCGACCTAAATGACGCCCAGTAGGGGCGTCATGTGCCTCAAGGAGGACTCTATACTTTAGTTCCTCATCATGAGGAACAACCACCCGCGGAGTGTCCTCCGCGCTCGTTCTATAATATAGCAAACCGTCACAGTACCTGTAACGGTGTAACCGAGCTCTAGCTCTACTTGACAGGGTAGGCTCAGACGAGCCAAGTCCCTTTCCACCCAACGCGCTGATAAGCGCCGTACATTGTGGGTCTTTCTCATACGCCTGGCGTATGAGTTCCACCACAGACGAGGTGATGAATGTCGCGTGAGCGATCTCGTAATCGGGACGACGCGAAAACGCGTCCGCAAGCACGTTCTGCTTGCCAGGTTTATACTTAACCTCAAAGTTATGCCCCGGAAAGAAGGAGAGCCAACGGTACATCCGTTGGGAAAGATGAGGCGACTTTGTCGCTGTCCGTAAGGACGCGTGGTCAGTATAAACCAAGAACGGCTTTGAGCCGAGTAGGTGAACCCTAAATTTGACAAGGGCATAATTCATAGCAAGTAGCTCCTTATCATGAACGGTATAATTCCGTTCCGCAGCTTTCAGCTGCCTCGATTCAAACTCAATCACGCTTTCTCGTCCCGCATCGTCTTCTTGTAACAAAGCACATCCGATTGCGAAATCGGAGGCGTCGCAGACGACGCTAAATGGTTTCCCAGAATCTGGGAGAGCAAGAACGGGAGATTTTAACAAGCTTCCCTTAACCGCTTCGAATGCGGTTGGTGTTTGTTTACCCAACACCAATCCACGTCCTTCTTAAGAATGTCGGTTAATGGCTTCTCCATCTCGGAGTAGTTCTCGCTGTACTTGTGGAGATAATTGGTTAATCCAAGCCACTTCCGTAAATCTCTAAGATTTACAGGCAAAGACCACTCCACAATGGCTTTCACCTTCGCGGGATCCACCCGCACTCCATCCTTACCGATGAAGCATCCGGGGAAAAGAATTTCCTCAGTACCCAAAGATACATTTGGATGCGTTTGCATATAACTTATGCTCTAGCATACATTCGAGCACAGCTCGAAGGTGTATTAGGTGCGTCTGAACATCAGACGAGTCGCCTTCCGCGCGACTATGAACGAATATATCGTCGAAGTACGTCTGAGCGTACTTTCTATGAGGGCGGAAGAGTTGAATCACGAAGCTATTAAAAGTTGCTGGTGCATTCGGAAGCCCCTGTGGCATAACAAGCCACTCCCACATCATGCCACTAGGCGTGCTGACCGCTGTAAGCGGAATATCGGATGCTCACATGAGCACCTGATAATACCCGTCCACCAGATCTAAGGCACTGTACACAGTACAGCCCGCCATATTGTTCCGGAGGAAATCCTTCCGAGGAATCGGATTTTGCATGGGTACAGTAGCTGCATTCAGCCTGTTGTACGCATGCACGATGTGCCACTTT